>JAZKJV010004441.1:600000-817899 GCA_037367405.1 Ottelia alismoides | reverse complement strand
TCCCGTGCTGACTTGCGCCATGGCCCTATATTCGGATTCAGCACTGGACCTTGCCACAACAGTTTGTTTCTTTCTTTTCCAAGAAACCAGAGAGCTTCCAACAAACACTGCGAATCCTGAGGTTGATTTTCGATCCTTAGGGCATCTTGCATAATCGGCGTTTGCACTTGCCGAGATAGACAAATCTGTGCCTTTTCGAAACAGTAGCCCTGAACCTGGAGAAGACTTCAGATACCTCAGTATCATGTGTATAGCGTCCATATGAACTTGTCTTGGCTGCTCCACAAATTGGACTCACCCTGCTTACTGCAAAGGCAATATCAGGTCGAGTAATGGTAATGTAAAGGAGCTTACCCACCATTTCTCTATATCTCCTCTTATCCACTTCAGCAGTATCATCATCATACATCTTCATGCTTGGATCCATGGGAATACTGGATGGTTTGCATTCTGCCATGCATGTTTCAATCAAGAAATCCGTAATGTACTTCCGTGGGTCATCACCAAACCCTGTGCATTCCTGGCAAATTCCAAAACCAGAAAATATCTTAGGGTTCCAAGATCCTTCGTAACAAACTGACGGCCTAGGAATGCCTTCGCCCTTTCTATGCCCTGAATATCATCTCCTGTAACCAGAATATCATCAACATAGACCATGATAACAACCGTACCTGCCGATGACTTCTGAACAAACAATGAGTGATCTGCATTTGACCTCTTGAATCCATGTTGTTCAATAAGATTAGAGAGCTTCTGGAACCACGCTCTTGGACTCTGTTTTGAGGCCATAAATTGCCTTTTGAAGTCTACACACCATATGCTTCTCCCCCTCAGCAGTAAACCCTCTTGGCTGCTGCATGTAGACTTCCTCCTGCATATCTCCATACAAGAAGGCATTCTTGACATCCAATTGAGATATACTCCAATCACGGACCACAACCACAGATAAGAGAATGCGAAGGGTAGAATGTCGATCCACTAGAGAGAAAGTGTCCATATAATCCACGCCATAGGTTTGTGTAAAACCACGCGCGACCAAGCGTGCTTTGTACCGATCTAGACTGCCATCTGCATTATATTTAACTGTGAAGACCCACTTACAGCTCACAATAGATGCATCAGGAGGAGGAATAACCAAAGACCATGTACCACGAGACCACAATGCACGCATCTCATCTTCCATAGCCAATCTCCAGCAATCAATCTTCATAGCATCCTGGCAGGTCCGTGGTATATCCACGGAAGACAACGCTGCAGCAAATCTATGAAAGTCTCCAGTGAGACGATGAAACGACACCTGTGAAGCAAAGGGATAGGAGGCCGAGGCACATATCCGCTTCTGCTTCCGGATGGCAATAGGAATGTCAAGATCATCTCCTGTTGTACTGGATGGTGTAGTTTCCTCCTGTAATGAAGAATCCTGCACATGTACCATATCTGACCCGTCAGTAGTAATGTCATCTGAACATACCTGAGGCGTGATGGGTGGCTGACGTGTAGCCTGAGCAGGACCTGACCGACGCGTATAGAATTTTGGTAGAGGTGGTATGGGAGGTCGTGGAAGAGGTGGAGGCGGAGGTGGTGGTGGTGAAGATGACTTAGGGGTAGGAACAGGAGGAGACTCAGGTGACCTCCAAGTAGGAGGTGGAGGGACATAGACATCATCATTGGTAGTGGATGGAACCAGTCTGTCACCTGCAGGAGAAAAATACATAACAGACTCAAAGAATGTGATATCAGCACTAACGAAGTATTTCTTGTTTATGGGATCATAACACCGATAGCCTTCTGAGTCCGAGAATAACCGATAAAGACACACTTGACAGCTCTAGGAGAGAGTTTGTCAAGTCCAGGAGACAGAAGATGAACAAAAGTCACAGTACCAAAGACACGTGGAGTAAGTGAGAATAATTCCTTGTCAGGAAAAATGATAGAGGAGAGGTATTTTCTCACCAAGAACAGAAGATGGCATACGATTGACCAGATAGCACGCAGTAAGAACGGCATCCCCCCAGAAAGAAATAGGGGCACAACTTTGAATCAGTAGGGGTTCGAGTAATGTCAAGGAGATGCCGATGCTTTCTTTCCGCCACTCCATTCTGTTGGGATGTGTACGCACAAGTGGTTTTGTGAATAATGCCCTTTGATGAAAGAAATTGAGACAGGGACCGTGTGCAAAATTTTAGGGCATTATCTGTACGAACATATTTGACAGTAGAAGAGAACACATTTTGCACTTCATTAATCAAATTCTTGATCACATCTCCTGCTTCAAATTTATTCTTTAAAAGAAAGACCCAACATACACGAGAGAAATCATCCACTACCACTAGATAAAATATGTGCCCCTGATGATCGGGTACATGACTCGGACCCCATATATCTATATGAAAAAACTCGAATGGGGAGCTACTGCTCCGACTCTGACGACTAGGAAAGCTCGACTAATGATGCTTTCCCAACTGACATGCTTCACAGCGAAAGGACGAACTGGGAGAGATCTGAGGTAGAAGATGGCGCATTTTCTGGAGCGGGAGGTGACCAAAACGTAGATGCCAGATGTACGGAGAAACTGGTCCGGCCGAATGAGAAGAGACGCCAGCATAATAATTCCGACCCAGCCGATATAGACCATTCTGCTCAGAGCCACAGCCAATCACCCTGCCCGTTAGTATGTCCTGAAAAATAAGAGAAGTCGGGTCAAATATAGCACGACAATGCAAATCCTTCGTAAGGTGACTAATAGATAACAGATTCATCGAGAACTCGGGAGTATGCAGGACATTCTGTAGATGCATGGTAGAGGATAAGAAGACCTCCCCCTGTCAAACAAGGGGGGAATGAGTACCATCTGCGATCTGCACTGAGTGGCCGTGAGGAATGTCCTTGTAGGACTCAAGTTTATCTCGATCTCGGCAGAGATGATGTGTGGCACCCGAATCTATAATCCAATCAAAGATATCATGAGATGGTGTAAATGCAGTAGATCTACCTGAGGTACTAGCAGCAGCAGATGAACTTGCGGAGGCTGTAGCTGCAACATCTGAAGATCCACCAGAAGAATCACCATATGATTGTGGCATAATATCGTGGAGACGTGCTACAAGTTCCTCAAAACGGTTGTCTGCAGTAGATGCCAACTGGGACTGAGAGTGCTCTGCCACACGTGCCGATGCTGGGAACCCATGCTTAGAATAGCATGTCTCCTCCGAGTGTCCTGTACGGTGACAATAGGTACATGGCTGACTAAAGCAAGAACCCCTTCCCAGGGGTCCACGTCCACGACCAGAAGACGGGCCACCTCTCCCACGCGAAACTACCATCGCCAATGGGGGTGGAATAGAAGAACTGGAAGAAACTGTAATGCGACTGAGTCTCCTGTAAACATCCTCCACTGGAGGAATAACTGCATCGGCTAAGATCTGAGAACGGGCGGCGTCATATTCAGGATCAAGGGCCGCAAGTAGGACGCCCACCATGGTGGCATTCTGAAATGTCTTCTGTTGTTCAGGAGTCGCTGTGAGTGGGATAGTACTGTATAACTTCTTAAACATCCCCCTCAGGGATGTGTATAAGGAGTGAAGAGGCTTGTCGTTCTGCTTCATCGTGAATGTGTCATATTGAAGCTGTAACATCTTGGTCACATTTCGCACCTGCGAATATGTAGCAGCTAGGACATCCCACATCGCCTTGGCAGTGGGCTGATGGAGTACATCATTTGCAATCTCCATTGTCAATGTACCTGACAACCAGACCTTTGCATAGGAGTCATCAGCCTCCCACGAGGCATATATCCCTATCTTCTCTGATGGCTCATCCTCGGTAAGAATGTGCTTCTTACCATTCGACTTCATGAGGCTCATGAACTGCATCGCCCAGAGCTCATAATTCGACCCGTCCATCTTGACTATTGGCGCAGGACCTTTGAATGCGCCTATGGAGGGCATATCAACCTTCAATTCTGACATATTGCTGCTGGAGAATAACTAGGGTTTGTAGACAATGTGATAGATGTCTACACAAACTGCATAGGATTCGAGTGCGTATGTAGACGTTACGCACTTAAATCCATTTATCCGGAGGAAGAGACGAGTACGGGCACGCCGGGGATCGCCGAGGATCGGCTAAGGCACGCCGGAAGATCGGCTAGGGCCACCGAGGGGTGATGGCGGAGGGACTAGGGGGTCGTCGGGAGAGGGGTGGCGGCATTACTTGGAGCCGTCGGGGTGGTTGACGGGCTGGGCACTTGGCGGAGCCACCAGGGTGGTTCGGGAAACCGTCGGGAGGTTGACGGGGATCCGAGTCAGCGGCGGCGGCGGGATGAGCACGGAGAGGGGGCGGCGGGTGGGGAGAGGGAGAGGGAGCCCTAGGGCTTGGGCTCTGATACCATGTTGGGAGAAAAACTGAGATTGATTATTCAAAGAAACCATAGGCTCTCTTATATAGGGAGAGACCTTAAGGGTAAAGTACAAAGTAGTCCAGAGAAAACAGAGAAATAACGAACAGGTACATAGCATGATAATATCTATCTCTACATATGTCAATGCTTAGTGGTGGTATGTCTTTTTTCTAAAAAGGCAATGGCGATTGGACAAAACAAAGATTCTCTCTGTGACATGTTGAGATATTATTTATCTTTTCATATTTCTACGTATTTTCTTTTCTTTCGGCCTCTATTATGAAATTTGCCCAAAACGTTTTCTCCTCTTATATAAGATAACCCTAAGGCCTCGTGAATAATCAATACATTTGTTTCTCTCCACATGGTATCAAGTCCTAGACCAGAGTTCTCATACCCCACGCCCTACCTCACTCGTCGACCCTCTCATCTTCGCCTCTGGCATGCCACCATGCCTCAAAGGAGATCCATGATGTCGACATAAGGCCTCCAAGGAGGCTCCTGTCGTCGTTAACAGTCCCTGAGATCCATCCTAACGCAGCCGTAAGTCCCTACTATGGCTCCAACGACATTGTCGGGGGCACCTCATGCATCCCACCACTACTTGGCAGCCTCCTTGCATCGCCAATGACCTTTCACACCATCTGGTGGTCCCAACACCATCTCCCTGCACCCCTACTGATGCTTGGCAGCCTCCTAGAGCCGCTTAGTGGCCCCAGCGCCGCAGCCCATCCAAGTTGGGCCCATCCCTGTTGGGCCCTCTTCATCACCGCCCGACACCACCAAGGCCTTGTAGGGCCACCGACGTGGTCTAGGGATCCATTATTATTCCATTCAACGTGTTTTTTCAAGTTCTAGGGCTCTTTTTCGATCTGATTGACTTGAGATGGATGATTTCAAACCTCTAGAATGCTTCTCAAGCCCTCACGCAGATCCTGGATTGAAGGGGATGGTCGTATGAGTCTATACGTACAACCAATCATCTTTATGATCATGTAGACTCACTCATATCAGTCTACTGCCCCAATCGAGTTATGTTTCAGCCCTATTCTTCATCATGTCAGAGAGCAAGGGTGATGTCTTCTCTTTGTCCAGTGCCTTCAAGGGCCAGTTCCCATGGTTAAGATGGATGGGATTAACTATGAGTTGTGGTCCATGTAGTTCTTGACCCTCATAAAGTGAATAATAAGGAGCGCATTCTGACACAGACGTAGTCGACGGATAAGATTAGGAGAATGCTTCGTCGAAGCAAGATGACGCGTAGCCAATGACATCGTGAATCAACCCACTACCACAGCAATGTGGGATATCCCGACAGTCACATATGGTCAAGCGAAGAACGATGCCAAGATTCTTCAATTGTAGTTTAAATTTACAAGGCCACACAGAATGGTTGTCCTCTACACATTTTCTACTCTTTGCTCTGTGGCATGTTCAAGAAGTTTCATAGCTTCATACCAGTAATTACATATCCTGAGCAAGCAGATGTTGCACAGGAACGCCACGATAGTTGGAGTTTTCATGTCTGATCTAGATCTTGAGTACGCAGCAGCACGCACATAGCTTCTTATCAGTGTGGTTATCCTCCCATGGAGGAGGATACATTGGTCTCAGAAGGGATTATTATCCACCCCATGCCCACCATACAAACCTCCTTGATTGTGTTTCGAGAGGGAACCTTTTCTCCCTTATACCTCATGTGTTTGGCTTTGTGGCCTTTGTACACCACGTGGCTCCTGGTCGTGACAAGCTCTTCATTAGAGTTGTCAAGTGTGTCTTTATAGGCTACTCTCCGCACCCATAAGGGACATTGTTGCTTCAAACATGTTAGACAGAAGTACTACATCAGTATTGATGTCACCTTTTTGAGTCAGTCACGTATTTCTCTCCTACAAGGGACTGGTTGACTCCATTTAATTCTGGAGATAAGGTATACGTGACTCCTCCTATGACACCACCACGTCCAATCACACCAGCACCTCCACCACCCCACCAGCAGCACCACATGCTCTCGTGGCTCCACCATCGCCACCTAGTAGCTCGACTTACTTGTTGTTATGTTTCTGTGTCCGTAGGCCTCCTACAGTTCCTTCTGCTCGTGGGCCTTCTTCATTATCCAGACACTTTGGTTATGTTTTAAGCACATCGTTTCTACTGATGACACTAGTGATTTGTCCAAACAGCAGGATACTTTACAAGATGAGTGTGCCTCCTTTCAGAAAGCTAGTATACAGGTTGAGGAGGCTAGTGAACTTGATGTACTTATTACTTTGTGAAAGCGGAGACGTACGTATGATACTTATTCTCCTGCAGCCCATGTCTCTTTGGAGCATCGTAAAGGATTTCAAGAAGGTTGGTAGTGGGATTACCAACCATGATAGATATATCAAAAGGCGATGTAGGACAATCAATGATGTCTATTGGAGTATTCGTTGTATGCATCATGAGTTGTAGCAAAGTAAATGGATCCTGGAGAAGATCCATTTACCCCATCCATGTACTTACTCCCACATCGTCTAGTGGTGGGACTTGGAGGCTCTGCAGAGGCCATATAAGGAGCCCCAGGACCTCCTGTATCCATTGAGAAAAGCAATAGAGCATATGCCCCTTTGAGGGCTTCTCCCGTGATTTCATCCCGCTCCTCACGGAGTAGGGTTCCACGTTAAATCCCGCTTTTTTCATATGTTCTTTATCTTTTTCCATGTTCGCTTTCGCTTTATATTTCTTAACATGGTATCAGAGCGGGTCGATTCTCGAGGATTTGTTTTAAGTTTTGTAATTCTATTCGAGATTCATTTCTTTGAAGATCTTGTTATTGATGTTTGGAGATTTGAGAGTTCAAGTTCTAGGGTTTCTTGAAACCCTAATCCTGTTCGCCACATCTTGATTCTCGTGCATATGGTACAAGATGATTCTCGTGCAGGAGCAGTACCATCATCAACTTCCTGTTCAGATCGCGACGGCCTTCTTTTGATCCAGACCCTACGTCATCTTCCAGTCCTAGCCGCAGCACCGGCAGCACCTCTTCCAAGCCCTCGCGCAGGCGGCGCGAGGGAACCTCCAGCAGTTCCAGGCGATCTCCTGATCGACGCGCAGTTATTGTCTTCGTACGCTCCTGCGCATCTCGCAGAGCGCAGATGGCCTCCCCATTCATAGGCGGCACCTACCATCTCGTCAACAGTTGAAGCCCTCGTCACCCACAACGCAGGCGACTCCTCCAACGGCGATCCCTTCTCGCCACGCGCCTTCGATTCCAGCGGCGGTCAAAAACCCCGTACCTATCGCGCAGTAGCTTCCAGGCGCGATCCAGGGGCGGCGCACCCGCGCGCGATCTCCTCAAGACCCCTCCCCAGATCAAGACCCTCCGCAGATCAGAGTGGCGCAGGCGATTCCCTTCCCCAGCGCAAAGAGCGCGCACAGGCGACACGCGGTCAAACTCCGGATGCGCGCACAGGCGACGCGCGGTCAGCCACCCTCGATCCACCAGGCGGCGCAACTCCAACAAGACCCCTGGTGGGGCTCGACGTAACAGGCAGCGCGCAAGAGCGCGCGAAACATCCCAAATCTCTGGTGGTGGAGCTTGGACGGTCGTCCCCAACACCTCCTCCTCGATGTTGCCGACCACCTCCGCGGCAGCCACCGCCGACGATGGCCCCCCGTCTCCGCCACCCCAGCAGCCCCCGCTCCTGGAGCGCTCCGCCACCGGCCATCAACTTCTTGCACTCCCACCATGACAGCTTCTAAGGAGGATTCACGACCAGAAGCTGTCATTAAGTCGGATATGACCTTTGTTGATTGCCTTGACCATTTTGATGATCCGACACAAGAGCCCAATAATGCCAAGCCAACTGAGACCACTAGCACCTTCCTGAGACATGTGCTGACCCTTCAGGAATATTACAATCTATATGGTGACTCGTCTGATGAGGAACCCATGGTCAGCACCACACCATGTCCCGGGCCTTCAAAGGAAACAACCAAGACTAAATTGACTCCACATCAAAACACGGTTGCTCCCTCTTCTAGTCGACTATTTAGTGAGAGGAAGTCGAGAATTGATTCCTCGAGGTGTTCCCCCGAACCTCTCAAGGCGCGTCGCTCTCATCTCCCTCAATGATCCAGGTTTTAGAAAACCGCCTAAGAAAGTTTCCTTCAACACACCGAAGAAGGAATTTTCTGAGGAGTCCTTATCTGGTCTAGATAAGGTGATTTATATGAGTGAGCTCAGTTCGGTTATTCTAAAGCCTTATCTAAGCAAGCAGCCGTGTGTCGACCCTCGTTGGACGATCCCTACACCTCACTATTAATCATCTAAGGACGATTCAGACAGCGACACATACGTATATTATCCACCTCCTCGCGTCCGCAAGAAGGTTCGTCACAAACCTTCTTAATCCTCGTATATTCTCACTCTTTCTTGTATATACTTTCTCTCCCTCCCTCCCCAGTGATTCGAATCACTCTCCCTGGCTCATCTCATTTCATTTTATGACTATACTTGGGATAATCAGATCCTAGGTATAGAGGGGAGAGTAACTCGAGTCTATTTCACTATTCATCGTACATCCTCCAGATCACATCGGTCCTCATACTCACTCATGTCCTATACTTAGGCTGACCAGAGCCTAAGTATAGGGGGGACCGATGCCCGCCATGTATATACTCATCCATTTACCCTCTTTCCCTCGTCCGCCCCAATTTTGATCTTCTTCTACTTAGTCTGCCAGAGCCTAAGTATAGGGGGGCGGAGCGATTTCTATACTTTTTGTAATTTTAGCTCTCCTACGCTTAGCCCGAGCTATGTCTTTTTCGTCGCTTTTCGTGCTCTGAGGACATAGCACACGCTAAGTATAGGGGGCGTGTATATATTACATATATACTTCACCCATAGCTCGTGCTTTCACATATTTTCGCGTATTTTTTATATATTATGCAATAATTACGGGTGGGTAAAAATTGAAGAAATTTTTTTTGTAAAATACACTTGTATAATTTGTATAATACTCATAAAATACTTGTATCGTAGGAGGTATACCAGAGTTTCAAAAAAATGTTGAAAATAAAGGCTTCTTATTTACTCTTGCACATCATCTCTGCATTTAAAAAGAAAAAGAGTCTTGCATTTCATTCATATACATAGCATGTCATCTACCTCTCATATCTTGCATATGCAAGGTGAAAAGTTAGTGGGTTCGGAACCAAGTTATGAGTAGATATTGAGGATGGACTTGATTTGACCTTAATCCACCTAATTTCAGAGAAACCTTATAGGAACTGGAGTTAAGATTTCTCAGGTCAAGTGGCTTAATTCTTTGAGTCCGCAAGTCTATGTTCACATGTCATCTTGATTAGTCTAAGTAGAATATCTCGTGCACACGCATGATTTTTTTAGACAGTGACCTAACTTGGACAAGCACAATGCACGTAGCTCTTCATTGATGAGGTGGTGAGGAGGTAGAATCCTTTAGCTTGGAGTAGCACACGGGTGGAAACCTCCGTCCTCCTCTAGGGAGGGTAGTGCATCTCAACCTAGTCTAGTGGTGTTGAAGTCTGAGGAGGGACGCTGTGGGTTGCAATAATGCTTCAAAAGAGGGATAGTCTGCTGGCTCAAGAGGAAAAACTACTGATGTACATGTTGCACCTTGTATATAGTTCCAAAAGAAAAAGAAAAAAAAAAGAAAAAAATGCAAGAACTCCAAAAAATAGACAAGCCAAAAAAAAATATTGCCTGTCGGAGTATCTATATTACCAAGAAGTCTGCAGCTGGATGACTTGGCTACACTGGTCAGGCATCCCAGGATAGGTAGCTACACTGGCTATCGTCCATTCTTTCTCCACCCCCTCCTCTTTAGCTGGTCGCACTTGAACTTATAAGGGGATACCCCGCTCCTCGAAGAAAGAGTTACTGGACCGGGTAATTAGAGTTACCTTCTTAGAGGAGGCTGTTTCTGAGCCATTTCTGATGTGGAGAGTTATTTTACACTTACACAGTACAAGTAAGAATCATAATCATCAGAAATTTGCGTATGAGGATTTGTTCTGACCTGATTGTTGAGGCGTCTTGAATAGAAGACTTGTGGAACTTGAAGTCTGTTAGGTCTTAAGTTCAGATCCCAACAAGGTTCCGCCACACAATTAATCCAAAGGTCGAGTTAAGCTCCATTTTCAACTTTTGTTCATGACCTTGGTATGGAACCCAATCTCATTTCACTCTTGCATTTCATTTTAGTTGCTCGGGGACGAGCAAGGTTTAAGTATAGGGGGTTGATGAATCTGCGATTCATCACTCTAAAAGTTGAAAATAGAGCTTTGTTCCCGAGTAATTAGATGCATATTTCTACTTATATTATATAATTAGCATTCATGCATGCATTGATAATATTAGCATTTTAGCATTCATATTTGCATAAAATAAGAAGCCAATTTCACTTGTAAATATTCTTCTCATATTTTCTCTATTTTTATTTTGATTTTTCTCTCTTTTAAAAAAATGATAAAAAAAATTACAAAAGATAAAATGCGGTATTTTATATCTATAAGGTACCACCCAAAAATACATTTTGTACAGATGATCTCATTTGATTTTCGGCCCTTCACGAAAGTTGTAGATCTCGTCGAGACGAGCAAGTTTCGTGTTGACCACTTTTTGATTTAATCCCTTTTGTTATTTCTTTTTTTTATTTTTGTTTACATATAATCTTTGAATTTTCTGTGAGCGACATGTCACCCCATTTTATTTATTTTCGAATTTTTTTATTATTTCCGGATTTATTATTATTAGTATTTTATTATTACTATTTTAATTATTTTTAGTAGCCTACTATATTAATTATTTATTTAATCTCCCTTTTACCACTTCTCCCCTTTCTTATTCCCCACTCCAAGCCAATAACCCCCCACTACCCCACTCTCTCCATCAATCTCCAACCTCCTCCTCCTCTTATATTCTCTTTCACTCCTCCATTCATCTTCATCCACCGATCTTGAGAGAGAGAGCCCCAGCCCTCGTATCGTTCCTGGTGACAGCACGGACGAGACGATCTGAGCGACGACGAGCTTGGCCATCTTCGGCCGTGGTGAGATCCAAGGAGCCTCACAACTCCTCGTTGCAGCAACTTCTCCAAACTCGCTGTCAAGCTTCGAAGACCGCCATCTCCTCGAGGCCACGATGGAAGCCGCACGACGCGGCCCCACCTTCAGCAACCACAGGTACAATCTCCTTTCCCTTGTCATTTCATTTTTTTTATCTCACAAATTTTCTTCCTTGTTTTTTTATAATCATCACATAAACATCACTACACCATCATCACAATCACTGCACCACAATCAACATCATATTTTTTTCCACCAAATCATTTTCATCAATCACCACTTCTTATATTCTCTGTTTACAAAATATAAAAACAAGAAAAAAATTGCAAAAAAAACAATAAAAAAATAATAAAAAAGAGAAAACATGAGCATGGACGGTCGTCCCCAACACCTCCTCCTCGATGCCGCCGACCACCTCCCTGGCATCCACCGCCGACGACGGTCGTCCGTCTCCGCCACCCCAGCAGCCCCCGCTCCTGGAGCGCTCCGCCATCGGCCATCAGAATCACCCTCGTCCTATAAATCACCCGCCTTTGGCCACTGTCACCCCCATCCGCCATTCCAGAGAGATTCCTTGAGCTCCGGCCTTCGATTTGGTGACAGCAATTCATTGAGACGTTGAGCGAAGAAAGGGCTTCTTCTCCGGCGAGATCCACGGCCAACTCCGTCGTGCTGCAGCTACCTCCATGAGCTGCATGAGCTCAAACCTCCTACCGACCTTCGAGCGAAGACACGGAAGCCTCCCCGGAGCTTTTAATCCCAGGTAGAAACCTTCATCGATCCCTGATCTTCTTCTTAGTTTTTTCCTTTGTCTTCTCCGATTTAATTCGCCATTCACGAGCATCATCTCGCTCCTCCGACCATTCCCCGAGCTCCGCAAAAGAGCTCTGTTCTTCGCGCTACCATCAGCTTCCTTCGACGACACACTTCACCCTCCACCGTCGCCAGCTCCGCCACCACGCCGGAGCTCGATCACCGGTCATCCCCACTCCTCCATAGGCCTCGCATCTCATTCCGCATCACTCCACGGACACCACGCACGCTTCGGCTATATCTCTAACCCCTGCAGGTACTCTCGTGATCACTGGCCGGAACTTCATCGGAGCTCAATTCGAGCTTCACCCCCCCGATCTCCAGTTCACTCCTGCCTCAGCTACGACCTCCGGCCACTCCCTGACGTTCCCACGACCATCTCCAGCTTTTTAGCAACCTCAGGCGAGCCCCATCGACGACCAAAGGAAGAGGCAGAGCTCGAGACCCTCCGCCGGAGCACAGCCTCCTCCGCCACGGGAGGCGGAGGACCGTTGGGCACGAAGTCCAGCCACCGTACGATCCTCTTGATCGAACGGCTAAGAGCCATCCACATCGCCTCGCGCAGCAACCGTAGGATCAGGCGGATCCCACGCATCTGATCACGCCAAATCGCCCATCGCCAGAGCATCGGAGGGTTGTTGGATTCATCTTGATCCAGCGGCGACAGATCGTCCACGTAGCCATATTCATCGAGCTTTAACGACCGTTGGATCATCTTCAATCTGACGGTTGCTGAGCATCCACGTCTTCGTCTGATCGGAGCCAACAGCAACCGTTGATCTTCATCAGATCACACGGTCCAGAGCACGCCACGTTGCCCGATCCGAGCCTCCTCCCCGACCACTAGGCTCGGATCCCCGAAGCTTCTCTGAGCCAAAGTCGAACCTCCAGACCAGCCGGAGCCTTACTCCAGGCCTGGAACCCCCCACGTGATACGCACGTGTGGCCTGGGCAAATTGCATCGAGACCCCTGAAGGTTTTCAATATTACATTTCAGTCCCTGCCAGGCGCACCCCACGTGACGAGCACGTGATCCGTGGAGAAATTGCATCCACCTCCCTGCATTATAGGTAATTGCATAAAAGTCCTTATCAGCATGTTTTATTTTCAGCAATTTAAATTTCTTTAATTGCATTTATACCCTTGTCTTTGCACGCATATTTAGGCATGCATATTAATTCATTTTTCAAATTGGAAAATTGCACTGTGAAATTTATGTTGTCCTCTTCATTATGAGACACGTGGCATTTTTTTGTAATATCAGTAGAATTTTCTATTAATTAAGTGGCTCATTTTTACTATATTTTTTCCAATTTCACCTCTTAATTAATAGTAATTTTTATGTGACTCCAAAAATTCCCCAAAAATCACATTAGATTCAGGAAAATTATATTCACACTGTGACCAAAAATCATCTCATTTGCACGCATCTCGAGGCCTAAATAAATCATTTATTGATTTGATTAATTGATTTTTAATAGGTCCATTTCATGCGAAAATTTATGTTCATTAATTTTCCTGGATTCTTCACTCTTAGACTTATCTAGGATAATTTTGATATCTGGAAATAGTGTGATTTGATATTTATTAAAATTAAATTAGTCAAAATCACCTTGCATTCATTTTTAATTCATAGTTAATTCATCCAGTGTCAGAAAATTCTAAAAAAATTAAAGTAGCTTAATTTCATCATATTTCATCATCTGGCCAAGTTTCATAATTTTTGGAATTAATTTGACTACCTTTCTTATTTAACTTGTAATTTGGCCTGATTTTGCATGTGTCTTGCATAAAACAACCGAAAAAGACCAAAAATATCTCCTCTGAAAAGCATACCTTGAAAATTTGCTTCGAATCAACCTAAGGAGACAGCTGCCTCCCTGAGTTCGACCTCGTACTTCCAACCAAGTAAAAAAAATTGCCGCTCGAGATTAACTTGCTTTAATAAAAAGTGGTTTTTGATCTGCTCTCATTATCCGACTCAACGAAATTATTAATTAATCTGACCATTAATTTGATCGAATTAACAAGGGTAGTGGGAGGTTATTGGCTAGGAGTGGGGAATAAGAAAGGGGAGAAGTGGTAAAAGGGAGATTAAATAAATAATTAATATAGTAGGCTACTAAAAATAATTAAAATAGTAATAATAAATACTAATAATAATAAATCCGAAAATAATAAAAAAATTTGAAAATAAATAAAATGGTGTGACATGTGGCGGCTCCAGGAGCTGCCACATGTCGCTCCCAGAAAATTCAAAGATTAAATGTAAACAAAAATAAAAAAAAGAAATAACAAAAGCGATAAAATCAAAAAGTGGTCAACACGAAACTTGCTCGTCTCGACGAGATCTACAACTTTTGTGAAGGGTCGAAAATCAAATGAGATCATCTGTACAAAAATGTATTTTTGGGTGGTACCTTATAGATATAAAATACCGCATTTTATCTTTTGTAATTTTTTTGTCATTTTTTTAAAAGAGAGAAAAATCAAAATAAAAATAGAGAAAATATGAGAAGAATATTTACAAGTGAAATTGGCTTCTTATTTTATGTAAATATGAATGCGAAAATGCAAATATTATCAATGCATGCATGAATGCTAATTATGCGATATAAGTAGAAATATGCATCTAATTACTCGGGAACAAAGCTCTATTTTCAACTTTTAGAGTGATGAATCGCAGATTCATCACGCTCCTAGCCGCATCAAGCGGCGCTGCTCCTCCCTCCTTCGCGCGACGCAGACCCGCGCAAGTCCCACTCAAGGCGGTGTACGCTCTCTTCCGGCCAATGCTTCCAGATCCATGTGGCAACATGGCCGCACGCCTCCCCTCACGCACCTGGTGACGATCCATCCCAGGTGCAAGGCCGCACCTTCTCCCTTTTGCTACTCCATTAGGCGACGGTGACATATCATGCGTGGAAGGGTTCCCACGATGGGAACCCTAAGAGGAGGGTTATTTATTATAAAGCACAAAAGAGCTACAACAAAATAAAATAGGGGGGAAGGGATGATAAGCCATTTAAAATGAGAAAAAAAAGGCCGTATAAAAAAAGGGGGTCGTTCAAAAAAGAGAGAGAGAGAAGGGGAACTGGAAAAAAAAGAGGGCGCGTACAGAAGAAAAGTTGTACGTAATTTCAAAAAAAAATGAGTTGCAAAAGCCATATAAAAGATGATGAAACGGCTTATGTTCAAAAAAAATGATGACGGCTATTTAAAAAAATTGACAAAAAAAGAAGAAAGAAAAGCCGCGAGAATTTTTTATTTTTTCCCCAATTTCTTTGTCTTCTCCCAACTTGGTCGATGTCATGTTTTCCGACCAGTATGGGAGAAAGGGGGAGTATTATATAGAGTCATTGTTCCATGATCCAGATTCAGATGTCAGATTCAGAGATTCTCCAGGCCTGACAGTTGATTGTTCGGACTCTACAATTTTTCAGATGAAGATTCTTCACGCGTAATTCCATACTCGAAGTTCAGATTTCGAGTCCCAGTTTGATGCGCAATTTCAGACTCGACATTCAGATTGGTCAAAGTACAAGTTCGAAGCACTCCATGTTGAGGCCCATTTTTGAGTTCTCCAGAGAGAGACTCAGTTTCATACACGCACATGTATGCGGTCATTTTCATATAAGCACTTGTATGCCATCATTGTCAGAGGTCCCCATCCTTTCTTGTTTTGTAGGCCAGAGTTTTCATGTGAGCCATAGGGACTCCCGAGTAGAGGACCATTCCTTATGACATGTTGACAAAGGTTTTCATGTGTTATCATAGGTACACAAGAGCAGTGCACCATTCTCTGAGCCAGATGGGAGAGACCCAGTTTTCCTACGAAGAGACTTATTTCAGACTCCATTCTCCAGCGACCTTGGACTCCGACAAGGATTGCACAGCCACGGCCTTTTCAGTTCGGCCCTTTTCAGAGATGGAGCAGTTGTCCATATTATTGTGGCGGGCCAGAATACTCCGACAAGAAGACTCATTTCAGATTCAATGGCTCTGACAAGCGTAGTTCAGTTCAGAGCACATGCTCTCCGACGAGGAGATTCAGCAGACTCACACTCCAGCCCGTTCGTCCTCCTCATCTACACGGCATGAGAGGCAACGTCCTCGACTACAACAATATGCACGTTGGGTTGATATTGTCCGTAGTGTCCTGTAGCTTTGAGTTGAGTTTATTTCTGTTTGTCCAAGCTGAGCATTGCATGCTCCAGTTTGAGGTGGAGTGTTGGAGTATTCGTTGTATGCGTCATGAGTTGTAGCAGGGTAAATGGATACTGGAGAAGATCCATTTACCCCATCCATTTGTTTAGTCACACATCATCTAGTGGTGGGACTTGGAGGCTCTGGAGAGGCTATATAAGGAGCCCCAGACCTCTTGTAACCATTGAGAAAAGCAATAGAGCATACGCCCCTTTGAGGGCTTCTCCCGTGGTTTCATCCCACTCCTCACGGAGTAGGGTTCCACGTTAAATCCCACTTTCTTCATATGTTCTTTATCTTTTTCCATGTTCGTTTCCGCTTTATATTTCTTAACAATGTCTTGCTAAGGAGGAGGAGATGGTTGCATTACAGTCACGTGGCACGTGAAGCATTGTTACAGTCCCTTAAATGGCATCTGTGTGGGATGCAAATGGGTGTTTACAGTGAAGTACCAAGCAGATGGCAGTATGAATAGCTATAAGGTAAGGCTTGGGACTCTGGTGTTCGTTGGCCTTTGGGCCATTTAGGGAGGAAGAAATGATCTCATTTTTAAGGGGCAGTCTTTTTATCCTGAGAATGTTGTATCTCATTGTAACGTGCTTTTCCATGTCTGGCGATCTAGGTAATGTAACATCTTTTTAATCTATAAATTTTGTGTTGAATCCCAACTCGGGATCTCACCCTCTTTCAGATAAAAAAAACTTCATGCTGGGATCCATGGGAGTAGTGGCATGCCTACAATCTGCCATGCATGTCTCAGAGAGAAGACATGTAATGTATTTCCTCTAGGTCATAACAAAACCTTGTTGGTTCCTAGTGAACTCAAGTTCAAGGAAATAACGTAAATCGCTAAGGTCCTTGGTTACAAACTGTTGACCAAGAAAATCCTTATATACATGAATGCCCTGCACAATCATCCCCTGCAACAATATCATCAACGTAGACCGATATAGCAAATGTACCTCTCTGAGTCCTATGAACGAACAATGAGTGATTTGTGGTTGATCTCATGAACTCCTGCTGCTTTATTAAATTCGAGAGTTTCTAAAACCATGCTCTTGGACTCTTCTTAAGGTCATAGATAACCTTCTGAAGTATACACACCATTTGACACTCCCCCTCAGCGGCGAATCCTGGTGATTGCTGCATGTAGACTTCCTTCTGTAGGCCACCATGAAAAAACACATTCTTCACATTGAGCTAATGTATGAGCCAATCTTGTGTCACTGCAACGGAGAGAAGGATTCACAGTGTAGAATGTCGAGTCACCATGGCCCTCACCGAAGCACAAAAATTCGCAGATCTCGTGGTCGACAGCCAAGGTAAAGTAAGCATCCCCCACACCTACGTCGATCTCTGACAATTGAAGAACAAGTGTTCCGCATCCTCTATCTGATCCCCACATCTATCACACTGATTGTCCTGAGTACCCATCAGCTTAGACCTCCTATCCTTATCACAGTTCCTTCCTCTTCTCGCAAATCCCAGCATGAAGTTATATGATGATGAAACAGATGAGGTAGACAAGAGGAGATAAAAGGAGCTCGTTGGGAAGGTCTTATCTGTGATCATCACCAGACCAGATATATCCTTTACAGTGAGCAGAGTGAGCCAGATCATGGAGCGACCTAAACATGCACATATGGATGCAGTCGATATGATTCTAAGGTATTTGAAGACTCCTCCTGGTATTGGACTTTTATTTAGCAAAGTAGCATCCTTTGTCGTTATAGCATGCACAAATGTAGATTATGCAGGATGTCCTGAAGACAGGAAGTCTACCACAGGTTTTGCAGTGTCCATAGGGAGTTACTTGGTGTCATGAAAGTGAAAGAAGCAGAGAATGATCGCCAGATTAAGTGCACAGTCAAAGTACAGACACATGGGAGTACGAAGATGATGTGGGTCAGATCCGTTCTGACTGGCCCAGCTATTGATGTGTGTCTTCACATGCATCTCCAATGCAACAACCAAGCTACTCTTTTCATTGCCAACATATATGCCTTCCATGAGAGGATCAAGCATATTGAGATCAACCGTCACTATAGTCGTGGCATGATTCAGAAAGGTTGTATCTCCACTTCTCATGTCAGCTCAGGGGAACATACAGCAAATGTGTTCACCAAGGCCCTATCCAGAGGGTCATTCTGGAGATATTGTTCCAAGTCGAGCTAGATTGATATATATATATATATGTGCTCCATCTTGATGGGGAGTGTTGAGATATTTGTTGACGCATAGCTATTTTTGTATCTCTTTGTTATTTTATTTTCTTGTTATTCTCTTTATGTAATTTACCCATAGGCTACTCTCCTATATAAGAGAGCCTAGGGCTATGGAATAGAACAACTCATTCACGTTTTCCAACATGGTATCAGAGCGACGGTCCTAGACCGGAGTTCTCGAAACCCTAAACCTACCCCATCCACACCCGCCGGCCTCTCTTCTCTCTCTCCCTCTCGGCGCCGCCAGATCCGATCGGAGGCTCCTCTTCTTCTTCTCCGATCTGCGGTGATCTGAGGTGATCTGCGGTGATCTAGGCCGCAGATCCCCATCTGTGCTCGCATCGGATCTGCGGCGATCGGCTCTGGCGTTCTGCGCCTCTCGCGCATCTAGCGCACAGCCGCATCTGGCGCATCTGAGCGACTCCTGCGACTCCCGACAGATCCTGTGCGTCGCCAGATCCTGTGCGGCATAGCACCTCCTACGCATCTTCAACAAGGAGGGGATGTGCTGTGCTGTGAACATCTGCGTGCTAGGCATCTGCGCGCTGTGCCATATCTGTGCACATCTAGCGAGCACTAGGGCATTAGATACCGCGCGTCATCTCCAGCGCGTGAGGATTACATAGTGCGTGTACATATTGTGCGCGTGCGGATTGTAGCGCGCGCAGATCCATGGGGATAGTTGCCTGAGGTCTACACAAGCAACTAATCCCGTCTATGTCATTGTAGACAAATATTATCCATTGTCATTCGCTCCAGTCTTCAGTCTCCAGTATGTCAGAAAGCAAGGCAGATACCCCATCTATGGGCGCGTTTCGTGGTCCAGCGCCCATCGTCAAGATGGATGGCACGAACTATGAACTGTGGGCAATGCAGTTCATGAGTATGATGAAGTCCACGGGCAAGAAGCATATTCTCACAGAGCCCGAGCCTGCAGAGAAGACTGGAGTTCATGCCTCATGGGAGACAGACGACGCATACGCCAAGGTGTGGCTATCTGGCACATTGGCTATTGAAATCGCCAATGACATTCTACATCAACCCACAGCCAAAGACATGTGGGATATCCTGGCAGCGACCTATTCTCAGGCGAAGAATGAGACGAAGATCCTGCAACTACAACATGATATATTCACGATAAAGCAGAATGGCCGCCCGTTACATTCTCTCTATACATCTTTGAGAGGAATGTTTGAGAAGCTTTACAGCTTCATGCCTCTTACCGCCACACCAGAGCAGCAGAAGACATACAGGAATGCAACGATGGTGGGTGTGTTTCTCGCTGCACTCGATCCAGAGTATGAGGCCGCACGTTCACAGATTTTGGCGGACTCGACTATTCCTCCCATGGAGGAGGCTTTTCACAGATTGAGTAGGATCACTGTACCTTCAGCAGCTGCCAGTCAGAATCCCTCAGCCATGGCGGTCAACAGGGGCCGTGGTTCTCATTACCAGGGTCGTGGACGTACTCCCCGTGGAAGGGGTGGTCGCACTAGGCCTACATGCTCATATTGTCACCGCATCGGACATACTGAGGACACATGCTACTCAAAGCATGGATTTCCTGCATCTGCACGAGTCGCTGAGCAGATAGAGCCTCCTTCTGCTGCTTCACTGGATCAGCGTTTTGATGATCTGGTTGCCCGCCTCAGGGGCATTATCCCACCATCTGGCCCAGCACCGACGACAGAGAGTCATACTGATGTTGCTGCTTCTGCTTCTGCCTCTACGAGTACTTCAGGTAGTACACTTGCACTTCATAGTAGTAGATCGGATACATTGCCATGGATCATGGACTCAGGCGCTACACATCATCTATGTGGCGACCAGAGTCTACTTTCAGGATATACTCAGATCCCTCCAGGACGGACAGTAGTGATTGCCGATGGCACACATTCCCCCATCACGGGTCAGGGGGAGATTAGATTGACATCCTCTATGCAGCTCAAGAATGTTTTACATGCACCGCATTTTTCTATGAATCTTTTGTCGATCAGTCAGATTACGAAGGATCTCCAATGTCGAGCTATTTTTGATCCATCTTCTTTGATTTTTCAGGACATCCGTACGGGCAACGTGATTGGTCATGGCTATGAGCGAGGAGGCCTCTATCGTCTGAACCAGACCCCATTTGCCGGAATCACATCTTCTCCCGTTGAACAAGTATCTTCTCTCCTGTGGCATCTGCGTTTTGGTCATCTACCGCTTCAGAAGTTGCGTCTTGTCTTACCTTATAGTTTTTCTCACACACCTATCCAGTGTGAGGCGTGTCAGTTGGGAAAACATCACAGGTCATCGTTTCCCAGTAGTCAAGGTCGGAGTAGTAACTCCAAATTTGAGTTGTTTCATGTTGATGTATGGGGTCCAAGTCGTGTTCCTGATCATCAGGGGCACAGGTTTTATATTGTATTTGTGGATGATTTCTCTAGAGCATCATGGGTATTTCTAATGAAAAATAAGTCTGAAGCTGGAAATATTATTATTCAATTTCTAAATGAGATTCAGAATGTTTTTTCCACAACTGTCAAAATTATGAGAAGTGACAATGCCTTAGAGTTGTGCACCAATAATCTAGCCAACTACTACTCCTCTAAAGGAATTGTTCACCAAACATCATGTGCCCATACGTCTCAACAAAATGGGGTTGCAGAAAGAAAACACCGTCACCTTCTTGATGTCACAAGGTCACTTCTCATTCAGAGTCATGTTCCGTATTCATACTGGGGTGATGCAGTCCTTACTGCATGTTATCTTATAAATCGTATGCCCTCGTCTGTCTTGAATGAACAGGTTCCTTTCTCACTTATTTATCCTGACAAGGATCTGTTCACTCTTACCCCTCGTGTGTTTGGGTCAGTCGCCTTTGTCCATCAGTTGTCGCCCGGTTCTGACAAGCTCTCTCCTAGGGCTGTCAAGTGTGTCTTTGTGGGGTACTCCAGAACTCAAAAGGGGTACAAGTGTTTTGACCCTGTGCGTCGGCGGTATATGATCAGTGCAGATGTTACATTCTTTGAATCCATCATGTATTTCTCAGATTCTGGGAAGATGCAGCCGCCACCTATATCCCCTGACATTGTATTCATGGCACCACCAACATCACAACCGCCACCAACATCTCAACCACCACCACCGCCGCCGCCACCACCGCCATCAATAGTATCTCTGTTACCATTCCATTACACCCGGAGGCCGAATCAAGCTCATGGTCCTGACCAGTCAACTAGCTCGCCTATGGTATGTAATGAGAATATTAATGTTGATGGATCTGACGACATTTCTCAGCAGGATGCATTACAGGAGCATGGTGATACCACAGAGGACCTAGATGTTCCAATCGCTCTACGCAAGCCGAAGAGAAGCTGTGTCAAGTATCCTGTATCAGCAGTGGTGTCGTTTGAAAGGCTATCTGGACCATTCAGGACGTTTGCATTGGCACTTTCAGCTACAGCCATCCCACGGAACCATCAGGATGCTATGCAGGATGCTAGATGGCGACTAGCAATGGAAGAAGAGATGGAGGCACTTCAGTCTAGAGGAACCTGGAGTTTGGTTCCTATACCTCCAGATGTTAGCCCGGTGAGTTGCAAATGGGTGTTTACAGTTAAGCAAAATGCAGATGGTTCCATTGACAGGTACAAGGCACGCCTTGTTGCTCGGGGCTTCACGCAGACATATGGGGTAGATTACCTAGACACCTTCTCCCCTGTGGCGCGTCATTCCACTTTACGGATCCTGCTATCTGTTGCGGTTGCTAAAGACTGGCCACTATATCAACTGGACGTAAAGAATGCATTTTTGTATGGAGACTTGCAGGAGGAAGTCTATATGCAACAGCCACCTGGTTTTGCTGTTGAGGGGGAGTGTTCCAAGGTTTGCAGATTGCATAAGGCCATCTATGGTCTTAAGCAGAGCCCCAGAGCATGGTTTCAGAAGCTTTCAGACCTCTTTGAGAAACAAGGATATAAACGCTCCAATGCTGATCATTCCTTGTTCGTGCAGAAGACGGCGAGAGGTATCATTGTAATCATGGTTTATGTTGATGATATCTTGATTACAGGTGATGATGACCAAGGCATTAAGCAAGCAAAGGAAAGGCTGGGGACCGAGTTTGTCACCAAGGACTTGGGAGTTCTTAGATATTTTCTGGGGCTGGAATTTGCTAAAATCCATATGGATTAGTCATGACACAGAGGAAGTATGTTACAGATCTACTGAGTGAGACAGGTATGCTAGGGTGTCGACCTGCTACGACACCAATGGACCCTAGCATGAAGCTGTATGATGATGACACAGAAGAGGTGGATCAGAGAAGGTACAGAGAACTGGTAGGCAAATTACTGTATTTCACTATCACTAGACCTGATATACAGTTTGCAGTGAGTCGTGTGAGCCAGTTCATGGAGCAACCACGCCAGGCCCATATGGATGCCATACACATGATTCTGAGATATCTAAAATCATCTCCAGGTGCAGGCTTGCTATTTAAGAAAGGAAAGGAGATTTCTGTTACAGGATGTGCGGATGCAGACTATGCAGGATGCCCCAAGGACAGGAAGTCAACATCAGGGTTTGCAGTCTATGTTGGAGATGCTCTAGTTTCGTGGAAGAGCAAGAAGCAGACAGTAGTAGCTAGATCCAGTGCTGAATCAGAGTATCGGGCTATGGCCCAGGCGAGCACAGAAATGATGTGGGTAAAATCCTTACTTGCAGACCTATGTATTGATATACCTCTTCCTATGATGTTGGAATGTGACAATCAGGCCGCCTTGTTCATTGCAAATAACCCAGCTTTTCATGAGAGGACCAAACATATTGAGGTCGACTGTCACTACATACGTGACATGATTCAGAAGGGGTTCATTGCTACATCTCACGTCACATCAGAGAATCAGACTGCTGATATTTTCACCAAGGCACTATTTAGAGGCCCATTCCAGAAGTGTGCGTCCAAGCTGAGCATGATTGATATCTATGCTCCATCTTGAGGGGGAGTGTTGACGCATAGCTATTTTTGTATCTCTTTGTTATTTTATTTTCTTGTTATTCTCTTTATGTAATTTACCCATAGGCTACTCTCCTATATAAGAGAGCCTAGGGCTATGGAATAGAACAACTCATTCACGTTTTCCAACAATATTATTTATCTTTTCATATTTCTATGTATTTTATTTTCTTTTAGTCTCTATTATGTAATATGCCCAAACAGATTTCTCCTCATATATTAGAGAACCCTAAGACCTCATGAATAACCAATTCATTTGTTTCTCTCCACATGATTGTTACTCAAGGCTGTTCGCTCTGGCATTGAATAAAGATGCTTCTATAGTTGAGTGCTGGAGAGGTGTTGTGGCAAATGAAGAATCGTTGGCTCATGCTTTCTCATCCCCTTTTTTTGGTCCAAAGACTTCAAATTTTCATGACACGGACAGAGTTAAGTTCGAGGAATTACCACCCTCCCCCCACCTCCTCTAAAGGTGAGAGGGTCACTGGTTTTTTATTCACGATGAAGAAGGTCTATAGAGCACTTACAGTAAAGTGTGTACCCGGCCCCATATTACCTTTAAGAGGGATTGTATGTTGATATGGATTTAGGGAACCATGAAATGAAGGCTTTTATATGCTTGCTGCAGAGATTACAAGTGTTGATGAAGATACTAAAGGCTCATCTATTTGTTACAATTGATACAGAGCGGCGCTTATGTTAAAGGGGGAGTGAGGAAATTGATTGTCTGTTTTTTAGGTATCGGCATGCTCAAAATCTGTGAAAGGAAGTAGGGCGATAGGTGTACATACATCCTCTGCTGAGGATTTTGCTCGGTGCTTCGGTGGTGTAGCATATCGGTCTAATTGTCTGAAGATAAAAAACTTTGCTTTCTCATAGGCTTTATGGCCCAGCCAGAAATGCGGTGATGTCTATGGGGTAGTTTTCGCTTAGAGAATGTTGTATCTGTGGTTCACGGAAAATTTCTTCTAAATTCATCGATATTGTAGAGTTGATTTATATGTATGTATGTATGCATGTATGCATGTATGTATGCATGTATGCATGTATGCATGTATGTATATAGTAGATTCACCATGACCTCCTAAATCCTTAAAATACACTTTGATCCTTCGAATAGTCTATGAGATATTCTGAGATACTTCTGATTTCATTGCATGTTTAGGTATTATTATTATAACCTCTCAACACTTCTAATAAGAGAGGTAGAGTATCAATAAAAAATCTTTCATTTCTTTCTACACCTAACATGAATCTATGTCTTGGATTTATGATGCATCTTTGGTTCTTTTATCTTATTGAAGAAAGCCCATGCCACTAGTGAATGCTAGAGGATGCTCGTCATCTTTTCCTGTTGGTGAAGGTTTTCATGTAAATAGCTCGTCTTGCGCTTGATTTTTTAAGAGAACATCTATTCCGCAACGATTATGCTTGATTCTTTGTGTGTTTATGTTTCTTTAGTTCTAAATCAATCCTTTTATACATTTATAAATTGTCTTTTTGTTCCATGGTTTTCCCAAGGATCATCTCCATATGACGTGCATGCTCATATAATTTTTCTTTTGACCCAATGGCATAGCATGGAACTAAAAGCGGATAAGTTTCCTCACTCCTATATGTGGAAATGCATAACTTTGCATAGAAAAATACCATCATGATCACAATAAAACTAATTAAGTGGGAAATCCAATGATAGCTTGGCAGGGTACAAGTAGTATTTTCTGTCATGATCAAAATAAAATTAATTAGTTGTGTCAACCCAGTGATACCTTGGCAGGGTACAATTAGTGTCTTCTTACAAAAGCTGATCGAAGACATGGAATCCAGATAACTGGACACAAGTAATTGGACATGTAAGATATCAGACCATAAATTTTGTTCTTCATATTGTTCGTACAGATCCTTGTCCATGGACCTTAAGAAGAAAAGAGAAGTCCCTGACCTCTTTTAGGCTAGATGTCAATTAGAATATATTTCTGGTCTTATCAATGCACTGGCGTCCAACAAACTCAAGTCCCTCGAATATAGTGGTTCCATTTTCGGAGAAAATGACAATCAGATTTACCTCAAGATTGTGTTAGTATTCGCATGTCCCTGCCTGCATTAGTTAAGACGGTTATTTTTCTAAAACTATCGTCAACATGAATGTGTCTACCTTGCGTTAAATTAACATTCAAAATGAACAACTCAGACATAACTGTGGCTGAGATGAATAAGTGAATGGGACAGAAGATGCTACAATAGCCCTTATGAAGAGCAAAAACAAGAATCTCGTATAGGAGTATACCAGAGAAGATACGGTAAGAATATAAACACCTCCCAAATATGGAAGTCTTGAGAAACAGAGCTGGTGGTTTTAGGAATATTGATGTCAATTTAAACATGAACACCCAACATATCTTTGTTAATAAACTTATCCAATATTCAAATCACATGATATTAGATTGAAATAAACTAGTGGCATTATCAACTTGTGCATATGAGTCCCTGAAAGCTAAACTAGGAATACATAAATGCATATAGTGAATGCAGATACATCGTGATCACCAGTTTTCATACCGAGACAATAGATTTCCAGATACGGTTACAAGTTCTCGAGATTTTCATAAATTAGTTGAGTGACAACATATATATGTATACTTACTACTAAAAATGGTATATAGCACAAAACATGTAAGACAAAAGAACATTAAATTTTTCTTACAGTTGAGTAATCACGAGTCCCCTTCCACGCACACTGCGCTGACAGGTAACTCCCTCCCATGCATCCCAAGTCTCCGGCGCGCATGGATCCCCATTCCACCCCATCCTCTCCGGCACCCGCAACGACTCCTTCAACGCCCTCATTGCGCTTGCTGCCAAAAAAAAAAACACTTGAGGTTAACCAGCAATGCCCAACTTAACGCACTAACTGCCACCACCACCTCCCTTACCCTGGCTCGGAACCGTCGCGATATCCACCGGCACCATCGCATAATTCTCCAACCCACTGATCAATGGCGGGCCAATGATCGGTACAAGCTTGACATTCAGCACAGTGCCGCTCAGATTCCTCACCACATGCTGCCACTTAAATGCCGCGAAGCTACCGACCTCCTTGAAGATGTCAATCCTCCTGACATTCACTTCCTCAATGAACACATCAAACACCCTCTGCCCGGTCCTCACGACCGCTTCATCTATCTCTGCGAAGTGAAAAAACATCATATAATCCAGCCTCGCATCGACGGGGAGATCATAAACGATCGTGGCATCGTGCGAGGTGCTCGTGATCGCGGTCCGGTAGAGAATCTCGGGGAAATGGTTCGGAGAGAGGTCAGCCCCAAGGATCTTCCTCCGGGTGGAGAGGGCGCGCACGGCGGCACCGCGGGAGAGAGAACGGAATCCGGCATCGGATCGCCAGACGCGGCCGAAGCGGTCAGTGTCGTTGCTGAAGCCAGGGCCGAAGAGAGCGGAGCCGCAGGTGAGGCGACCGTAGTTGACGAGGATGACATCGTGGCCCGTGGTGGAGGAGTCGTAGGAGAGGGGGTCGATGGAGACGATCTCTATGGAGCTGATAACGGGGGCGTCGGTGGCGATGCCGTGGAAGCAGAGGTCGGCGGAGGAGGAGGAGGGAGGGATGAAGGCGAGGAGGTCGGAGTAGGCGCCGGAGAGGGCGGCGGAGGGGGGCCACGGGGAGGGCCAGGAGAAGAGGGGGGTTGGGCCGAGGGATGAGGAGAAGGAGGGGGGGTGGAGCTTGGAGTCGTAGTTGTCGTATACGGTGAAGAGGCGGATGTAGAAGCGTCCCGGGGGGAGGGGGATGGAGTAGCAGGACTTCGCGCCAGTGGAGGTCGGGGGGAAGAAGCGAAGCGTGCGCTCCTGCAGGAACTGGAACACGTGCGGCTGCGAGACCTCAGCGGGAGAGCCGCCCGAGAAGAAGCGGTCCGAGAGCCACTGGCGGCCGAAGGCGTCCGTGAAGTTGTCCGAGCCACCGCAGTCGATCAGGAGGGAGAGTTGAGCTGTAACGGCAACATGTTTACGTGTGAGTTAGTTGGAGAGAAGAGAAGGATTTAAGAGGGAGGTGACGTTACCGTAGGAGAGGGGCGAGGAGGAGGAGGGGATGAGGAGGAGGAGGAGGAGGAGAGGGAGGAAGAGAGAAGCCATGCGGACGTAGAGAGAGAGAGAGAGAGAATGGGAAGGAGGGGACAGGCGAGGTGAGTAAATGGAGTCTCTGGTTTGAGTGGAAGTGTGCGTGTTTTTGCCCTTTTTTCAAAAGGCGGGGGGAAGGGCTTCGTGGGGATTCAATATAATCACGAGATGGGACATTTGCGAAACGAAACCTCGATTATGTTGGTTTTCCGAACATATGCATCTTTAGTTGGTATTTCCCTATAGAAGGGCTGAGAATTGTGCAAATTAACTTTTTCCATCTAGTTCAAGTTCCTACGAATAGTAAAGGATACATTATTGATGGCGATGGTACATACTGGTATTGATGTAAACTCGAAATGCTATGGGGTTGTACAACGTGGGGAGAATTTCGATTTAGAAGTAATCCATGACAGTCTGGATAAGTTGATAATAATTATCGTTGATTCTCTTTGACTATCATAGATCCAATCCAGAATAATATGAGTATGCGGCTATACTACAGATATAACCTATGCCGCTTCAAGTGAGGAACACTGTCCAGGTGGGGTACGCATTCTTTACTACCTCTGCGAGAAGAGAACAAGTAAAATTAAGCCGTGGAAAGAGTAGAATAGTGCAACAAGGCATCAACAAGACATGCCCGCGTGTGCTGCTGAATGTTCGTTTGCTGCCTTCCTTCTACTGTTTTGCAGTTTTGGTACTTTCGGTCACCAATGAATAGTCTTTTGAGCATCCGAAAGAAAAAAACGTTTGTAAAAGGTCCATATGTAAGGTAGTTCCTGCCGATCATATGGTTCGCTTACACCGACAGCTTTCGGTCCAACCCTCTTAACTTAAGTTGGGATTACTTGTATTGATCCTACTAATTCTTTGGTATAATAATTTTTAATTATGTTCAAAAAAATTTATTAACGTAAAAATTATATTATAATTATTAAAAAATTATTATAACATATAATCAATATCACATCACATCACAATTATCTTGACTTTTACCGCAAGGAGATTACCGCAAGGAGAAAGGCTTTTACCGCAAGAAGCTCCCCATGGATGTAAAAAAGTAAGTGTGGGCATGTGTTAATCTATCTTGGTTGCTGCTTTAAATTTTGAATGCAGATGTAGATAAGGATATTGAAAGATATGAAAATTATATTGTCGTATTTTAAAAAACAAATATAGATTGGATGCATATAACAATAGAAATAGTTTATAGGCTAACATAAATATATAGGTATTACGTAGCTTACACTTGAAAAAAATATACTGAATGTATTTATTTTGTGACAATCATATAAATATGTTTAAATAACACATAAAAATTTTATTATATATAAAGAAAAATAAATGTGCAACTATATTTAATGCTAAAAAGAATATATAGATGCAAATATATGATATGATGTCTGAATCTATAGCTATTTTTGGACAGAAACAGATGTCAAAATCTGCATAAAACATGTCCAATTATGCAACATTGTGCATAGAATTTTGTTAACTTTTCATAAATGATTCTTTGTTTTAAAACTCGTTTTCAATTCTTGACCATTACATGATTAATTAAAGGCTTCAAAAGATCAATTTCAACAAAAAAATTCCCAAATATTATGTCTATCTAATCTCTTATACATCTTTATCAACACGTGTATCTCCCAACAATATTTGCAATGAACATAATACATGTAGGATTGCTAACCTATCATATATCACATGGACCTAACACATTAGTTCGAAATATGATATCGTTCTTCCTCTTCCTTTTGTCAAATGGAACTAATACAGTTATCATTCTATGTTAACACCTAACAATCTACATTTATGGCTAATATCATTATAAAAAGAATTCCGTTGACATTTCATTCTACATAGCATTGCATTAAAAATAAATTTCAAATGAGTGACTCAAATGTTTGAATCATTTTAGTAGTGTTTGATCAGATATTAGATATGAATTCGGTAGGTATTATATAAATGGGAAAAATGAGGTTGCCCCCTATGTGAGCTAACTTAAGCTCACTCGTCTTATTTTCCTTTTTTTGATTTTTTTTGAAAATTTCTTGCGTGAATAGTCATCACTATATCCATATATTATGCCATTCAAATTTCGTGCAAAACAGAGACTCCTATGACCTCCATCTGGACAATCATTTTTTAACGGCATACTTGTCTGGATGGAGGTCGTAGAAGTATCTATTTCGCATGAAATTTGAATATACAGATATAATGATGAATATTCACCAAATAAATTTTCAAAAAAATTAAAAAATGAGGAAAATAGGTGAGGGAGATATGTTAGCTCCACTTAGAGGGCAGCTCCATTTAATCGTGCATTTGTGTATATAAATTGGTGAATATCCGTGAAAATCCGCCTATCAACATATACATCATGTATATAATATATACCCAAAAATGCAATATATTAGTAAAATTATGATGTACATGCAAGCATGTAATATATTTGTGAAGTATACATATTGAAATTTAAAAGATGGGATTTCACATATGTGTGTTCTTTTGAATTTTTTTTCTGCTAACATTTATGCCCATGTTTTTCTCAATTACACTTGTCCCGGCGTATTCTTGCAAAACTCACAATAGTGTTTTCTTCTATCATTACACTTGTGTTTGGCCCTTCTACGTTGCACTAAAACAAGGGCAATATTATGAATTTCTAATAATATAAGGGTACAAGTGTTAATGGAAAAACTCAAAAGGGCACACCGTGTAAGAATCACTTAAAAGTTTACAAAGTAAATATTTATGTAGAGTTTAATGGGGCTGCCCCCTTGCGCAGCCAACAATGGCTGTCCCCGCGTCATTTTCGACGTTTTTTATTTTTTTTGAAAATATCATCGTATATATTCATCCCTATGTCCCTCCTATATGTCATTCGAATTTCGTCAGAAACAGAAACTCCTACGGGCTCCATCGAGATGGTGTCAATTTAAAAAATCATGTTACCGTTAAAAAAATGACTATCTGGATGGAGGCTGTAGGAGTCTCTGTTTCTGACGAAATTCGAGGGCAAATAGGAGGGATATAGGGATGAATATACATGACGATATTTTTCAAAAAAGAATAAAAAAACGTCGAAAAAGTTGTAAACTATTTTCACATCATTTTCGTCCTAAGCATTATTGTACGCACCTACATTATCGTACGCATCCTATATAGGGAATGAAAAACGTTGTAAACGCACCTACATTCGCTCTATTGTACTTATATCTGTATCCTTTCAGAACCAGCCCCAAGCATAGTTTTGAAGTGCAATTGTCTAGGGTTCATTAACTTTAGGGACCCAACTTTACATGTGAATTGATTTTTAGATTAAGAATAAAATAATGTCTATCCTAATGGCTCGAATAGAATCGATCAGTGAAACAACTCATCGAAAAATGGGTCGTTATAGTTTTGAATGTTCAATAAACAACGCAATGCTAACATCGACAATTTAATGATATTATATAAGGATCAATTGTTCCGAAAAATAGAATATTTCATTTTATACTTGACGGTAAATACATTCAAGAGAATAGCTCTTATTAAAAAATTTGCAAGGGTCCATTTTTTCTTTTTGTGTATGGTTCATAAAATGTCAGGAACAGTCTGTGTATGGTTCCATACATAAAGTTTCTAACACAGTAACGCATTTTTTCATATCCATATAATCATCTAATTTGTACCTGGATTCCACTTGATAGCTTGGTACAAAGAAGAAATTAAGGGTGTGTTTTGTACGCGAGTTAGGGCGGGTTAAACTGGTAGAAGGTAACCCGTTTTTGCGTTTTGATGTTTGGATAGATAGTTAAATTGAGTGTGGTTTGAAGTGGTTTTGTTGTGATATGATTGTATTGAAGTTTTGGAAAGTGTGTAATTATTGTGATGTGATTGTATTGAAGATTGGAAAAGTGAGTAGAAGTGAAGTAGTTTATTATTTTTATATGATATGATGGTATAATATATTTTTTGATGGTATTGATTAAAAAATGATTTATTTAATATATTAAAAAAGAAAAAAGTAGGACCCACATAGGAGAGAGAGGGAATGGCTTATAGTAGTTTACCCGGACAAAGGTGGCCTAAATGAAAAATAAAAGTGTAAAATATTAAAAAAATCCGTCTACTCATAGGTTCTAATTATATCCTTCATTTTTTAATGGTGGCACTGCGAAAGGCTGTATCTAAGGATAAATAGAAGAGTAATGTACACAAAAGTCCCTGAATTATACACCTAATTTTAACTTAGTCTCTCAAATTTCAAAAGTAACAAATTGGATGCCCAAAGTATTCTTTCAGTCACAATGCAGTCTTTTTCCAACAGGAGAAGGAGACGGCCGTCAACTCTGCTGATGTTTGGACGAAAATTACCCCTATAAATGGACTTCTTTGAAGTCCCCCAACTTTCTTGGTCGTCCCCAACGGAGGTATAGCAGTGGAGGAAGGAGGAAGGGAGGCAGACCTTGGGCTGGAGTTTGTAGCGGTCGAGGAAGTGGGAACCATGGAGATCGAGGAGATGGAGGGGAGGGGGGACAGTTGTGAACACCACAAACAAATTGCAAACCATTTTGTATCCGAGTGCCTTTGGTATGGGATGCCAACCGGGTACGCCCCTCGGCGAGGGCGCAACCCTCGCCTTTGGTAGGGATGTCAACCTCGTCCTTGCAGAAGCCGATGGCTGGGTGGTCTGGTCCACGGGCACTGCTGATAAGGGTGCTGTGAGGATCAGGATACTCCCTGTCAGCAACATTGTCATCTACGACAAGTAGGGGAAGTTCCTCTAGCAGAGCTTCAATCACCGTACCGTCACCCTCCTGGTCGGCGAGTCGCTCCAAGTCTCGGGGGCCAACAAGCTTGTCAGTCGTAGATCCATCGTGAAAACTCTGACGAGATTTACAGCTTCCTCCTCGAGCCAACAAAGTTGAATTTCTGCATTGCCAACTCCCAAAAACGGGTTCGCTACTACAGCCAGAGCCTTACTTTTCCTGGATCTGGGAGAGTTACTAACGGACCGTCTCGGTCGTCCCTGTTGGCGACGGCACAACCTACTCTTTATTTATGAGCACTAACATCGGCGCCACTTCGATCACCACTAGGCCCAAATACAACGCAACACTTTCCATCCTTAACATGCAGATCGACGGCAACCTTATCTTCTACACCTACTACGCCCCATAGACTACTGTGCTTCGCAGCGAACTTTCTCCTTCTTCTTGAAGGATAGAGACCCCCCAAGCTGCTTCCTCTTAGCGAAGTGCGGCTCTCTAGGGTTGTGCGAGGACGATATGTGTGTCACCTGCCCGACATCTGGTGGCCTAGTTGGGTGGAGCAAGACCTGCAAGCCGTCTGTTCATGGTGTTCACAGCCGTCCCTCTCCCCCTCCTCGAGCTCCGCGACTCCCGCTTCCTCGACTGCTACAGCTCCATCCCAAGGTCTACCTCCCATCATCCTCCTTCCGTCGTTGCTATGCCTCCATTGGGGACGACCAAGAAAGTTGGGGGATTTTAGAGCAATCCATTATAGGGGTAATTTCATCCAAACATCAGTAGAGTTGACGGTCGTCTTCTTCTCCAGTTGGAAAAAGACCGCATTGTGATCGAAAGAATACTTTAGGTACCCATTTGTTACTTTTGAAAGGTTGAGAGACTAAGTTAAAATTGAGTGTATAGTTCAGGAACTTTTGTGTATTTTACACTAAATAGAATCGGGTCTCTCTAAGTTGCTTAAAAAAATATTAATTAGAAATAGATGCATAGATAGATGGCGATCATGCTTGCAATTATCTAAAAAATAAAATACAGACTAAATTGGAATGGAATTTGTTGAGAATTGCGATCGATTATGGGAGACCAGAAATCCTAAGGAAGCTATAGGGCCCTTTGTGCTATGAAACAGTGGGAACGAATCAAATGATCCACGTCTAGGTGTAAATGACTATTTTGAATGTCAGGTTGTCATTTTATTTTTCTTAGGATCTACATGCTGAGAACCATAGATGTTTTTGTTTTCTAATACCCACCTACCTAATCAGGGTGTCTTCATTGAAACATTTAAAAGACATGTCATGTGGGACGCAAACGAAAAGCCCTTAGATAATAATCAAATTATCTAGGAGCCAATAAAAACAAAAACTTTTACACTTACCCCTAAACACTGTAATAAAATTGACTCAAGACAATGAATAATTTAATACGTATTGCTATATCTCACAAATTAAAATATATAAGACTGAATATTATTCATTTTTATTCTTTAAATATATATAAACTATTATATTTCTCCCAACCAATCATATAAAAACGATTATTCATTTACTTCTTATAATTGTTTTTAAATTTAGCAATGATTAAGACATACTTTAATGAATAAGTGAATGGAAATTTGTTATTATATGAACTTTAACAACGAATATGTTCACTAGGTTGGGCAAGTAAGTAAGCGAGGGTCTACTGCATGCTTTAGCGATGAACATGACTCAGAATTCAGGCTCCGTAGCATAGGAACTGTTGCCTCAAGTCTTCTTTCTCCGAGCCCAGGGAGATGACAAGGGCGAATTCAAATTTTCATTTACAAGCAGGATATCAAAACCTTTGTAATTTGAGGGTATGTTTGGTTACGGGGATGTGGTAGGTTTGGGTAACCTCCTATGAATAGTAGTTGTGTTGGATGACTATGATGGTTGGAGATGATTGGAATAAAGAATGCGATGTGATGTCACATTGATTTGTGATGGAATTCTAACCCAAGAATGGAGGGGTGTAATCAAATTCACTTTGGTAGCGTACACATGCTCAAGTTGCTTTACGAAGAGGGTATAGGTGGTAGGTTTGGGTAACCTCCTATGAATAGTGTTGTGTTGGATGACTATGATGGTTGGAGATGGATTGGAATAAAGAATGCGATGTGATGTCACATTGATTTGTGATGGAATTCTAACCCAAGAATGGAGGGGTGTAAATCAAATTACACTTTGGTAACCCCGTAACCAAACAAACCCTTAGCGTATACATGCTCAAGTTGCTTTACGAAGAGGGTATAGGTCGTGCACGCAAAGAGTAGTAAATATATGAAATCTAACCATTTTGCTTTTCATCTCGGTTAGGGACGTCAATCTAGGTCTACCTATTGGGTACCCACCTCGAAGCTGGCCCATTTAAGGACCCGAAACATGTTCCATTTACTTTGATTAGGCTGGGGTTTTAAAATTACTATACATGTGAGTATGGGTAGGGAGTTGAGATTGCCTTGGGGGTAAATATGAACCCGCCTCAAACACAAATAAAAGAAATATAAATATAAGATGCGTGTGTTGTATTTTAGTTAAACTAATGAAATCCATTTCATATCTAATAAGTATTAATCTACATATATAAAAATCCAACTCAATTTTCTCCTCTCCATACATTTGTTCATATTCAGCTACTTTTTTGTATCTTCAATAAATAAATATTATCAACCTAAATGAATTAAACATCTAATATATATCTTCAATAATCCACATCTTTCGGCATTACCATATTACAAGATATGCCTTTGTTTTAATTTGTGTGTGAAATTTTCTATGTACATTTATGAATAGTTTAATTCAATATGTGGGTACCGATAGGATGCATGGGTATCATAAGGTATATGGGTACCTGCTACAAAATACTTATTTTAAAAAATGGATGGGTATGAGTAGTGATTTTATACGGTATGATTTTTGGAATATTAATACCCACCTAAACCTGATCTGCGGGCAGCTTTAGCCTCGATACCTTTATGTTTTGAGTCGCTCCCTCTTTGATTGATTGGAGGCAAACCTCAAATACATCATCTGACTCGACAGACAGGAACACCTACATATACTCTTTTATATACTAGTTGCTCGCTACGCCCCTGATGTCCAGTAGGGCGTGGTCATCTTGCCATGAGACCAACAATAGTCTTAATCTTGTAATACTTCTCATCTATGGGGACGGTGTGTAGATCGGGGGGGGGGGGGGGGGGGGGGGGGGGGGGGGGGGAAGCGGTCGTAATGGATGGGGGCTAGTTACTAGCACTTTGCAGACTATCTCAAGCTAGGAGCTTCCAAAATTATCTGATTAATTTGTTGTTGGTGAGAAAATCAACAAGAAAAGGGAAGTCACCAATATCGGGATGACGAGCAACTATTCGTAAGGGGGAGGGGGTGCGTTTCATTTTTGTGTGTTGGCCCAACCTATTTTATTTCCTTGCACTTATTTTCTTTAGGAGGTTGGTTCACTAGTACATTTTACAACTTCATGGTATACTCCTGGATTGATATACTCCTGGATTGAGACTCATTGAATAACATAAAATTTAAGCTGGCATTTCTCTCTTATGTGTTCATAGATATTCTCTTGATTTTATGATGGCCTCGAAGATAACATAGAGTTTCAGTGTAATATCTATTAACATATTAAAGTCAAAATTGGACTATCAACTAATATATAACTTTGAAGCTATATATCTTTTCTAAAAAAAAACTTATATTGAGGATTTTTATTTTTAAAGTAACAGATAATTTTCCCTCTAACGGTTTAGGGTTGTTAGGATCTCCATTTTTCTTTGTATTTTGAGTGGAATATCTTTACCTCGCCCCTTCGGAAATAGAAAACTGGTAGTCTTCAATTCCTATCATAGTCTCATATTTGACTAGCTTAATTGACTAACATATCGGGTCGATTTCCTTATTATGAACAACGGCAAGAATTCACTCTTTCATTCCCTCCATTCCTAGCTTTCTTTGTCTTTGGGGGGGGGGGGGGGGGGGGATATTGTCTTTGTTTCATTATCATACAAACCTTAAGGACATATCTCTTCATCATAATCCTCATATCCAACCTATAGGGCATGTTTGGTAGGAGAATAGGGATCGAAATAAACCATGTTCCTCGTTATGAACTCCCTTATTCTCTTTCCCTTATTCCTCTCTTCCCTTATTTCTCCATATCCACTCTCTTATTCTCCTTCCACTCTTTGCTTACTCTTCATTATATACTAACTTATAACCCTTATTCCTTATCCCTCATGTGCCAACCGAACAGAGAATAATACTTACCTATCATTATTCTATCTTATTTCCCTTATTATTATCCTTCCAACCGAGCAAGAATAGTGCTTGTTCTAACTTCTCCACCATTATTCCTATTTATTCCCAAACCGAATGCCCTCATAGAGTGTCAGCTTCCACTATACCTCCTCTCCAGCCACTCCGGCAATTTGTCTCATGCTACAACCCAACTGTACGAAAGAGATCCCTTATTATCGCAGTTCACGCAGGGATACATTCTATCTCTCTTGACAAAGAAGCCAAAGAATCCATTCCCAGCCCTTATCTACTACACATATTGATCGTCGACCACATTGCTAATTATGAGACCAAAAGATGATTTAGAAACAAATAATAACCGTGGTTATATTTTTAAGATAGAAAAATATGGCAACGAAATTTTGTTGCAGCGAAAATATCACCAAATTACACTATAACGCCTATAATATTTTTATTTACACAATGAGCCCTACTTTATGCAATACTGTCCTTGTCCAAGGTTGTGGTGTGAGATTAGCAAGAGATTACAGGGATCAGGATGTAACTTAAAAGAATCACGATGTAAATGCAAAGATTATGCAGGTTATAGTATAATTGGACAAGATATTAGGGATCAAGATGTAAATATCCCAAAAAATGGTCCGAACGCCGTGGATGTGGGCAGCAAAGCCGTGATTGGCGGTGTTAGTGTGGTACAGATGGGTGAGAATTGAGAAAAGTCTACGGCATCTATTAAGGTGGCGGTGGTCAACTTTGTCCCCCGCATGATACGCGGAAGGGTTCCCACTAATCAGGCAATCCGGTACCAAGTCAAGATGGATCGTTCTACTTGATGGTTCATATATCACATGCCATATGCGAGTTGATATTCGAAGACAAAAACCTCGTGCCTTTGTAAACAAAACCTCCTCTTTCATTAGACCTCAGCTCGATGATTGACCCGGTTCTTCTGATCAATTGTCTTCTTTCAGGTGCGTGGAGATCTGTTGCCCATCTAAAGATGGACATGCTGGACGCATGAAATGATCCGGTTTGATTGTGCTTTAGTATGTGAAAGCCATGTGGGTGCGTTCAAGATTTATAGCTCATCTGCGTCTATTGATATGATATGGATCCTACTCGGCTAAGATTGATCTAGATTCTATTAGATGTGAGATAGATCTGGATGTTCTTCATCCGGATTCTAAGCATAATGTTTACAGGATCAATGTGGATTCTTATTGTTTCATAACTTCTCATTGGAGAGATCTAGAGACCTTCATGTTTAGGGAGGTTTGGAGAAAATCCCTTTCTATGGAGTTAAGAGAATCCACTTGTATACGAAGATTTGTCTGTATAAAGTACTATATAAACTCTCATAGATTTAATATTTAGAATCATCCTATGTATTTCAGTTCTTTAACCACGTTAATAGAGATCCATCACCGATGTAAATGATATAAAGTTATATGTGAACTTTGTGAATCATGTGTCATTTTGTTTATTGCTTGCTTATCCGCGTCCTTGTTTCTTGTGCACCGCTTTTGCTATGCAGCGACGCCCAACATATTTTCTCTGTTTTACGCTCGGGGATGTCAACGGGTTGAGTTTGGAGCATGTATCGATATTTTCAAACTACACTTATTTATAAATAGCTATCTATACCCACCTATGGATTAATAAATTTTACTTATTAAAGGTACAAAATGGCAGTTGAACTGGAATAAATGGATAAAGAGGAAAAAAACGAGTTGTGTGTGTACCTATTAGATAAGAAGTGGATTTATTAAGTTCGACTAAAATGCAATGCACATATCTATAGTTATATTATTATTTATTCAAATTTGAGGTGGGTTTCGGTTCGGGTACTTGCAAGGCAATCCCAACCCCATATCCGCATGGGTGGTAAATTCAAGACCCAAACCTATCCAAAAATAAACAGGACGGGTTTCGGATCTTGAAATGGGATGGATTTGCGTCGAGAACCAAATGAATATAACCAAAGTGACGTGCCTATTTACACTCCTTAGTGTTATTCTCCTAATCTTAGCCTTCTTGGTGGAACACAGCTTCCCCTGAGACATTTCTCTACATGGGCTTTCCACTAAAAATATTTCTCATTATGGGCCCATGCATGAAAAATAATTCCCAAAGGGGCATGAATCAGCAAATGGTTTGTCGTTGGCTGATCTGGTAAGCCCCGCGACAAATCATTTGCCGTCCTCAATCTCCACGTAAGGTTGTGCTACCGGGTCTCGCATTCATCCCCGTCATTGCAACGTTCCCTTAGCCTCCTTCCTGAGATCACCCTGGGATGTATGTGGTGGTATCATCATGATTTATGGAGGTAGCAGAGGGCACATCAGCCGCTCGGGTCGGATCACCTCGTCGTCCGCGCAGCGACAATGTCTTTACCCACTGTGACAACATCGCGTAGCTCATCGGGGAACTCAACAAGATCATGGCAGTCCACATATCCGAAGAGCTCATCCCCTCCTCCCCAGCGCCGCGCCGAGAAGATCAAGGTCTGCTGCCGCAAGGCTGACAATGATCGTGCCCGCTGAGAGGTGTCGTCAAGGATGACAAGGTCTGCACCTGCCGTGAGGGCCAAACTTGGGGCCGGGGGTTTCCCTTCGTTGTGATAGAAGATGGAGTCGTCGTCGACGGTAAGGGCGGGGGAGTCGTTGAGGTTGCAGGGGAGGAAGGATCGTCAAGTCGGCAGACCTATGAGGCACGAGATGCTTGCCGCACGTGCACGTCCTATGGCAAACCATATGCCGATTAATACATATTCTGGGTAAATTTTTTATCCATACCCATTTTGAGTATTATTTTAGCCTCCATGCCCTATATGAGAAATTCCTCGCTTCCTCTGTTAGCTGTTTTTTTGGCTTTTTAGGTAACAACTTTTGCCATCCTTCGAGATCATTGGAAGTCTCTCTCCAATATCGATCATATTGTTTTTCTTCATGTGCTTTTGATGTAATGATAAGATCTTTTCTAAAGGCATGATACATACACACAATTATAGTTTCTTTCTCAAAGTATGTCCTCAATTTATTAAATAATTTTTTACACTTCTGTCCCTTTCAGATTGTGCAATTATAGTTATGCTCATTCTTTTGCGATAGCGCTTGTATTCTTGTATTCTTACTTAATTTACACTATTGCCCTTATATTATTACATGTATGCCATTTTTTATCTTAACAGAAGGGCAATGTTGCGAATTATGTAAGAATACAAGGGGGCAAGTGTTATTATAAAATAGTAAGGGTATAATTATAAGGGGGAAATGGGGCTGCACCCTAGGGTAGCCAACATGGCTGCCCCCACCTCATTTTTTGACAAATTGTTTTATTTTTTTGGAAAAATAAAAACCATGTATATTCATCCCTATATCCCTCCTATATGCCATCTGAATTTCGTCAGAAACAGAGACTCCTACGACCTCCATCCATATGTCATTTTTTTAACGGTCGCATGATTTTTTAAATCGACTCTTTCTGGATGGAGGCCGTAGGAGTCTCTGTTTCTGACGAAATTCGCATAACATATAGAAGGGATATAGGGATGAATATACATGTCGATATTTTCCAAAAAAATAAAAAAAAAATTACCAAAAAATGGAGCGGGGCAGCCATGTTGAGGGCAGCCCCATCAACCCCTAATTATAATTACGGAATCTTTGATGGGTACAAGTGCACAAAAAATCATTTATTAAAATGACAGTAAGATTTCGAGTTTATTGAAGTGTATCGATCGCATCCATTCCATTATATATATAAGGAGCGTCAATGCATTTCTTTTTCCGCAATACATTCCGGTTTTACCCATTTGTCTATTGGCATCATTCCAGGATTTACCCTCCTTACTCTCTGTTCATTCCGTTTTTACCCTTCTATTTGCATCATATCTCCTGCAATGCCCTTACCAACAACTCCCTCTCCCCACAAACCTAACGATCCCACTGAGCGGCTCCCAGCGTTGCACTCTCGGATCTGTGTCCACCGAGCTGTCGTAGGGTAGCAGAGGGCGTGTGTTTGTTTGACAGTGGGGACTCGGCGACGGGGATGACGCTTCAATCGGGAGTAGTGGTTGCGGGCGGGAATTGTCGATCATCATAATTGGGGGAGGGGATCGCGATAGTCATGGTCCGAGTTCGATCAAGGAGGTGATGGGGTCAGAGAGGCAGTTCTGTCCGACGAGGAGTACCTGAGGCGGCGGAGACCTGGGAGATTGGGGAGTGGGCCGGAGAAGTTGTTGCCATCGAGGAGGAGAGAGGAGATGGCATACCCATCCTCTCGCAACTTTCCAACCAACCCATCATTGGCTTCTCTAAATCCCAAGGTATTCACGGCTTCCTGGAGGCCATCGATCTATGCATGCACGTCGAGTTCTCTATCGATCCGAGAAAGATGGGTAGAAACCCCATCCACGACTTGATGTTGAGATTGTTTCTAGGTAACATTTTATGAGCACATATAATAGTAGCCAAGTAGCCATTGGTGGTTATGAAGAAGCAGATATGGAACTGGCACCATGAAACAGACAACGTTGTACATTTAGCCACTGGAAAAGCAGCACTAACCGAGTTTCATTTCAAGTTAAAAATAAGTACCCATTGAGATTAATAAACATTAAAAGAAATCTTGTGATTTCACCGTATATTTGTAAAGTGTTAAAAAATCGAAATCTACCTTTAGAACAACCAAAATAGAATCTTGCATCAAATCATGATAGGGACCTATAACATCAACTGGCAGCCAATACAAAATAGTATACTCAAACAATATAAAGATCATATTTCTTTGTAAATATTTTACCACGTTTATGTCAGAGAAATTACATGTATCGGATTAGCCATGTCGATCAGTGGTGAAAACTAGACCCATTTTAACCTCAAGGGTGACATACGGCAAACAAGTATAAAAATTCAATACAAAAGATGCTCCTTTGTCTAAGAAAGATCAATCACGATGACATGATCCAAATTGAAAAACAAGCAACGAGCAAGTGGAGAAGAAATAAGAAAAATAAAAAAATAAAGCATATGAAAAATTTTGCATCGGTTGGTTAAATCTAAGAATCATGGCAAAGGCAAATTAAATATTTTCCCACAAAATTCTTAACTCAAAAAGGGATAATTAACAAAAACACATAATAAGTAAAGAAAGACTTTAAGGTTGCTAATAAGAAATGTATAAGAAACCAAAGAAAGAGCCCGATTGAAACAATCCTATTACATGGTTGGACATGACATTGAGATATAATATTATATATTATAAATCAATTTCCTCATTAATTTTTTCAATGTAATGCAAAATGGTTCTAAAATAAAAATCTCGTCATTTTTTGTGATGTTAGTATATTGAGATAAACGATGAGTTAAGTCGGGTCCATATAAAGGCAATGGTATTCCGGTTGTATACAGATGCCTCAAACTGATGAATTATTTCTCGAGTTCTCTATGATTTTTTGAAATCTTTTAAAGATTATTCCTAATATTTTAAGGAAAATAATTATGTAAACTTCTTGTGAGTGTAATTTAAATACATATACGCTTACTAATAAATACTCTACTTATGTTTCACATAATTTTCTTAGGGATTATATGTTTGGATGAAATAAATATTATTCGTTACAAATTTATATGCATTATACTCTAAGTATGTTATACACATTCCTGTTTAGGAAAACAACTCAACAATACTACAATAATTTGCTCAACCCGTGCATCGCACGGGTATGCACTAGTCATTTCATAAGCTGTCTGTTAGATATGTGTTGGTAAAATGTCAATTCTACGTCAATGAAATGTTGTCAGGACTCTACTTCAATTTTTAGAGATGGAGATCTGTTATGGGATCTGAACAAGAACCAGGAACCTTAAATGTAATTTGCCTCATCATTTTCGGACATAGATTAAGTATGAATAATCTAAATATTTGTTCATATATTGTCTAATGTTAAATATCTTAAAATAAAAAATAATTGTTTATTTTTGTTCGTGTATTCGTAATTAATTTAATGTTCACTATCGCAGGCTCATATAACGACGATTATTTGTGCACTCTGTCATCACAAATTTGTACCAATCACTAATAATTTAGCAATTATTATATATAAAAGTCAACAAATATCATTTTCATAGGATTTGTTGCTTGTAACATAATAATAAAAAGCATTTCTTGCTAACTTAAATAAATTTAATGATGAAGGAATGATGATAAATATTAAATTATTCATTATGGCATATTAATTTCATTGTAGTGGTAACAATATTTAGTCTAGACTAGGGTTTATATTCGTATTTCCTCCATCATTTGCTATTTGAAGGAACCGGATTTTTTAGTGGTGGATTCTCTTGAAAATGAGACAATTCAGATCATCATACAAGCACCCAACAATCCATTCTTTCGGAAGTGCTTCTTGAAGTCATAACCAACTTCATCACTAAGCATTCAGCAAGAAGAAGCTCTACGATGGCTAACTGGGATAAATATCTTTCGGAAATCATCCTATGAGGAGTATGTCAAGCTAGTTATTCACTACCAACACCAAGACCCCAGTTACCTAAACGGGGAAGGCCCTAGATAAATTACGAGCGGGAAGTAGGGCTGTGCACGGGTTACGGGTTAGACGGGTATCCGATCCGATCCATATGGATCGACCCTAAACTCATGGGTATCCAACAAATTATTTTGGATCGGGTACTCGACCCTGTTTGATCCAGAATATATGGAGCTCCGACCCTATGATCCATGGATACCCACGGGTTGATCCATTTTATTGTCTCTCCAACCTGGACAATAACCATGGGTTGACGGATCTTATCCATGGACTTGGCAATCTCCCTGACGGATCTTATCCATGGACTTGGCAATCTCCCTGTCCATTAATTAAATAATTAAGTATGTAATTAAGTAATTAATTAAATTAATTAAATTAATTAATTAATTTAAATAAATAAATAAATAAAGTATTATTTATTTTTAAATGAAAAAATAAAGGGTTAATATATTAAATAATAATATATGTTACGGCTTATTGTACAATATACCAATACGGACTCCGAAAACCGCATTTTTCGCATTAACTCTGATTTTAGCGAAACTAGTGTCATTTTGTAAATAACTGAAAAATATAATTTTAGGGACCGAGGGCCTCCGGATTTTTTTGGTATTTTGGTTTTATTATATTTTTATATTTTTATATACAATTTTAGATGATTTTAGGAAAAAGAATTAAGTCAATACGGTTTACGGTTATTTAATTAAAAATCAGAGAAGTTTCTACATATAGTACATATAGATAACGGGTCCAAAAAGCCGAAACTCACCGATTTTATCCGAATATTTTTCTGATATTTTTAATAAATAGTAGTATGTATAAGCATAGATCGAAGCTGATTTATCAAAGCTTGTTTTCTTTTTTGTTATTTTATTTCAGTGTTCATCGAGATCTTTTCAATCAAAAGTTGTGTGAATATATAAGTAATGTTTGTTCATGTATAACGGATTTATTAACATTGGTTTTTTCTTAAAATTCCCAAGTTAGAAATCACATCTCAATCATATCATGGATTGATGTGTTTTTGTGATCCGCGGGTACCCGCGGGTAACCAAGACCCGTTCATATAATTCGGGTATCCGTTATTATGGTTATCCGTTGCAATGGATCGGGTCGACCCGCCAATCCGATAATGACGGGTCATGACGGATCACGGTTGAATGGATCGGGTATCCGCCCATGCACACCCCTAGCTGGAAGGTCTTCTCTTTTCTACAATGTGGGTTGCATCTAACTTCAATGCTTCTCTGACTTCCAAACATGAGAAATTCACTTGTCAAAATTCACCTACCTCAACATCCCACATGATAAGGATTGTTGCACTGATCCCACCTCGACCTAGGGTAGTGTGGATAGTCAGCTAAAGCTATCATCGACCTATTTACGCATTCTTTGAGTTTTTTATATAGTTGATATTAGATGTGGATTTAAATCTAGACTATTTTATAGAATGACTCCTATATATCCGAAGCTCGACTTCAACAGCCTTCTGCGGGACTAAAACTTCCGCTTTTTCGACCTCGATCCATCCTATTGTCTTCTCGCACCCTGAGAATCACTCTCTCTTCAGCTTTCCAATCCGATCACTTGACCATTGCTTCACTCACTTCCCAACTAGCTTGAGACTCTAGATGAACTGCTCATGCAGACCCTTCTACTTCCAATAACACCACAAGATTTTACATAGTCAAAAAAATTTTGGAGCATATTGGATGAGAATAAAGTAGTGACAAGAGATAAATAAAGTTTATCTTTAATTCTTACTAAAAAGGTAGAAACAACCATTAGATCTTGGATAAAAACGTGACTGTCTAATATTCTTAATTAAATTGTCTGTGATAAAATAATAAAGTCACCACCTAATAAAAATTCTTCTCTGAGAATCAACACAAGGTTGTCCTGATTTTCTCGAATCGTATTGAGAGGTGATGGAGTGATGGATGGGGATGAGGTGCATCATTGATCAATGGATCGTTGTTTCAAAATCCATGATTATATAGTCAAATTCGAAAACGTTGGGGAGGAATGCAAGGTTTCTGATGTATTTGACTTTCTGCATTACGACCCTACCGTGCATTTATGTAATCTTGTAGGGGGAATTAATATAAGATTATAATCATTTCCTGGACAGGCTTGCCAATGCCAAATATAAATATAAATATAAATATAAATATAAATATAAATATAAATATAAATATAAATATAAATATAAATATAAATACAAATACAAATACATGTGTATTGCACCCTCATAAACGGGTTGGCTAACAAAATCATATTCGATAAGATTTAGTTCGATAATACTTTGAAAATATTTGTACTAAGTTTACTTTGAACTTCGAATTTTAGTTCGGTAATTCAAAGAACCAAACAGTAATGCGATATATGTTCGTTCGTCAGATGTTAGAGTACAATAATATATACATGAGAGAAATGGGACTACTCCCAGAGGGCGGCCAATGTGGGTGCTCCGGACTCATTTTTCACAATTCTTTTGAAATTTGCATCATTAAATGACAATAATCTGCCATTCAAGTTTCATGGAAAAACAAAAGACTCATATGTCCTTCGTTGGGGTTGATTTCAACAATTTTGAGACCGTTACAAACCGACAGTCTTAATGGAGGGTATGGAAGTCTCTGCCTTCCACAGAATTTGAATGACAAAATAGTGTCATTTGGTTATAAAAATATCATCATATATTTTTCAAAGAAAATATTTTTTTAAAAAAAATGGGGTGAGAGCACCCATGTTGACTGCACCCAGGAAGCAACTCATTTTCCCTAAACATGCACACACACGCACGCACACATACACACACAGATGAAAATGTGCCAATGATCACACACAATTTGTGTTCCCAATTGTAAAAATGAATAAAATTTTAATAATAGTATAAATTAAATTTGTTGATCTCGATTTTATACTATAAAACGAAGATTGTATTAAAATTTCAGGTCATTTAGAGCTCTGTAACCCATCTTTAAATAATCTCTACGACCTTTTTCACAATGTAATTACTCCATTGACCTATAAATTACCTCAAGAACTCCCACGGGCTTCTAACAAACTTACCCGGAGGATTCATGGGGTAAGAGTTGGCAATTTTACGAAGTCAAGGGGGGAATTAAATTGTTTCAAAGGCCGTGGAGGTAATTGACAAAGTTTATAAGGTCTGTCGGGTAAAACCTTGCATAGTTGCACACATTTAAGAAGTTTTGTGGTTAATGTTACAGTTGAAATTGTATATTTGTAAGATAAAAATAAACAATGGGCCAAAGCTTCGACATAAAGGACAAACCTTCTTTTCAATTTGAATCGTTATTATTTCGACGGATGCTTATCGAACTATCTAATTTAATTATTCAATTTCAGTTTCGAACTTCTTCATTTTAACACATTTTCTTAAGTTAAATTGTCAATAAATTAGTATCAAACTGAAATCGAACTTTCTCTTTCTAGACGAAAACAAACTCGAACATCGGTGATAATATTATTTTCCCTTGAGGCTATGAAGCCGAACATTATCCGGATGATGTATCGACAAAGTACCACCACTTGCACAAGTTGAAAGAAAGTGAGATGGAGAAATGTCACCACGAATGTGGATGTCCAAACAAGCACCACCATTGCTCCTTCTTGGTGCCTCCATGACATGATCTCGTGCAACTATCAGCAGCTTGACACTAGTGGATTAAAGAGGAGAAAATGGGAAGAAGTTTAACCCCTAACTTTTCTCCGCACCAAAACAGCAGCAACAAGAAAAAAGATTTTTTTTAAAAAAAATTAATTATCAATTTAATCAAAATTAAATAAATAGGCTTGTGTTTCAAGTATTTACCGTTTTAGGCATAAATCGGCACATGAGGTGCCCATTTAAGGAGAGAACCCAAAATGGCACCTCAAGCGCCAATTTGGGTGGGTAAACTTCACCTATATCCAAACTATTTTTTATATATACCATTCTCATAAAGTTATTATTTTAAATAACTCTAATATAAATTATAAAAAATGTATATCTATACAAATATGAACGCGGATACAACTATAGCTATTGACATATATAAACTATTGTATCATATCGTCAAAAAATAAATATATATATGCTAAGCGGATAAAGAAATTATAAAGCTATGCTACATATACTTAAAAAAACTCTACAATAATAGTTATATATGAAGATGAATATGTACATGAGGATACAAATATTTGTGAATATGAATTTGAAATGTGTGTATGTATCTACTTTAAAAGATATATGGATACATGTGGTGAATCTTTATAATGGATACAATGACAGATCCACTATGGTGTATTAATTTCGGTTTGCATCTTTTTATTATTTTTGCAGATACAAATTTAAATAAGGATATCATTTTCTTTTTTTGGATTCGATTATGGATCGAAGTAGTAGTTATGGGCTCATTTATGTGTGTTACCTTCTACCATAATGAATGCAACTATATAATTCATATACATCTTTTATCATATCCATTTTTAAACGGATATAGGTACATATTTTTATTTTACAGCTCTGAATATGAATAATAAAATCGATTTTGTTTTTCTGACAAAGATGTGGATATGCGTATCTTTTCCATTTTGTAGGATAAAATATGCAAATTATTTTCCTATATTATTTATCAATATATAGTATATTCAATTATATGTTTGTAGATATAATAATATATGTAAATACATCATGCACACATAAATTCAGTACATTAGGTATCGATATCCATATCCAAAGAAAATTTCATAATCTTGTTATTATCCATATTTTAAACATTGAAAATATATATTCTCATATCTATACTATACGTAGTACATGCTAGCATGTGTGTGTGTTTAGGATATGATACAATAATTTCATATATTTCAATAGCTATAGTTGTATCCGCCTTCATATTCATATAGTATATATTTTTTAATAATTTATATTAGAGAGTTATGTAAAATAATAACTTTATGAGAAGGGTGCCATTTTGGGTTCTCTCCTCAAATCGACCCAGGTGCCGATTCATGTCTAAAATAGTAAATAGTTAGAACACGTGTCTATTTATTTAATTTGTATTAAACTAATCATTATTTTAAAAAATCCCCAAAAAGGCAAATTAGGAGTCGCTAGCCAGGTTCGGTCCGTCTGCCAGTGGCTTGAGAATAATGTGAGAAAATTGCTCTCATGCCCAAAGAAGCTTTTTTGCATATATATATGTCCTCGTGAAGGGTTGGAATATATGAATGACCACTGCTCAACAGTGTGTTACAGTCCGATTAGCATCTATATCCATAAGTAGAACTTCTCTTGGCATCAGCTCGAATTGTTGATTTCTGCACTCGAGTTTGGCTTTCTTAGTCTCATTTACATAAAACCTCAAGAGGTGGTGTCTTGTGCATTTCTAAGTCTTTCAACTATGCTCTAGATGTGTGGCAGTTGTCGATGTCGATCTTCCTCTGTTAATGAAGGATGTGAAGCTAGGTTGAACTGATGAATTGATCGGCTCTTCGACCTTTGAGGTGTCACATTCTTCTCGCTTCGAAGAGAAACCATATGGGATGATCGGTGTGACTTGTGTCTCTCTTTGGGAACAATTGGAAGAGAAATTTAGCTCTGTATAGGAACATGATAAGAAGCGTGAATAACTTGGCGATGCGCGTGTGCATCCTATCCATTTTAGCCTGGTGATTGGCCTGATTATGCTTAGGAGGATGGAGATGCACATGGTCCAGCACGATGTTGCTGGGGCGATCTTAATGTATCTTGTGAACGATATTCCATCTCCAATGTGTATTGTCTTGGACTCAGACACTAAGGTGATCGCGGTGATCTAGAGAAGAAGATCTAATTGGGAGAGATGTACTAAATGTGCAATCAAAGCTAATGATGTTACCACTATTGCAATAATCTCTGACTAGAGCGATTAGTTGGTCGAAATATGCTATAGGGTGGGGTGACTGAATAGAATAACTTCAATCAAATAGTTGACTAACTAGTGAAGAGTAATATATTATTATTACAATTTTTCATATTTTTATTTAAAATAAAACTTAGATGTGCATAGTTTCATTGTAATTCAACTAGTACTTTTATCTTGTTAATAGATGATCATATATTGTAAATATCTAAGATTATATGTATTAAACATATTTTTTGCATTTGAAATTACTAAAAGTACTTAATAAGGTATTTCTAATTAATCTGAATAGCGTTTATTCCTTACTCAATGATCCTTCCGACTTAATATTGATTACCAAATTTTGCAACACCGATTGCTGCTGAAGTTGGTGGTACATTACCGATAGTCTCCAAAGACAGCCATTCGTCTCAAGGTATCTTGGTGATGACCTCCATATGACTGGTGTGGTGAAAATTGGGAGCAAAAGTGCGCAATGTGTGGTGGCTCGAAGAACTCCCCATCCAGCTCCGATAAGATTAACAACTCCTAAATGATTTGCTATAGGCTCTCAAGATGGGTTGTCAATTCTTCTATCCTGCTAGGCACATGCTTCAAACTCTCAAACTTGGTACAAGTTGGTAATCTTGTAACTGCTACACGATCATTTCTACTTGAGTAAACTTATACCAAGTGATGCATCGTATGGATTCTGCTTTTGTATTTCAGGATCAACAACTACGTGGGAAAGTGATCTCGGTGATCTATTTGCCTCTCCCATTTTTGTAGTCCAAGAGTAAGAGCTACAAGGTGATTGTGCGTCCATTTTCTCAATGATGGCACATACCTCCTTGGCTCTGATCGTAAGAAATCTGCACAGCAAGCGATGATGACCAGCCTTTGTATATCGACATATACTCAGGGACGGAGGGAGGGGACCAGGCCTCTCGTTCCTCCAAGCCTCCCTTTGCTAATTTTAAAAGTTCATCGGCCATCGTCGCCCCTTTTCCTTTCTGATTTTAGGGGAAATTAAACGGCACACCTTCCTCCCTAAAATTAGGAGAAGTGAGATTGGCTCCCACACGGGTTGCTCCCTCTTCCATAATTATTGGAACAACACTCAAATTCTAAAAATTGAAAATTTAGTGTTAACTTTTTCTTGGAGTAGTGAACTTGATTATCTCTGAGATTGTCAATGTTTATTACAATAATGCGAATAAATAGTGCATGCAGTCCGTCTATTCACCCTCATTTTAATTTTCAATTTCTCGGTTTGACAACACGAATGAAATGTATTCTGGAAATTTCTTATGTTATGACTTCAATGTAGCCATTTGGACACCATTCCGGCCTTCACTTCTATTGATTTACTTCAACCTTCATTCGTTGCTTGTAAGAAGTGCGTGCACATTTCAACATCATTGAATATGTTTTTATTTTATTATTCTTTTCAATTGATTTAATGATAGATGCAAATTTAATTATTAATACAGGTAAATGAAAAACTTGATCACATTAGATTGTTGTTTGTTATGATGGTAATCGTATCACCTCTTACGGATGTGCCTATTTAGTTTGCACACCATTAAATTCTCAATAATATTGCCAAAAAGCTTTATCAAAAATATTACTTATGAACTTTGACATGCTATTTATAATTGACAAACAATGGTATCATGTAGGTTCATTTAAATTAAGCATATGCATTATGATGAAGTACTTTTTTTCTTTATAACAAAATATACTAGTTCAAACCACTAATCAATAGTCATAATAAAATATGTAATTATTTATAAGAAAAAAATTACCATGACTATACATGTATTTTATATTATAAATTGGATTGGATTAAAGCTGTATTGATAGATATACACTTGTATAAATGATCTCCATTGGTAAACTTGCATATCAAACATTAATTGTACGAATGCAAACTGACAGATACAAATAGATATGTAGATGTTATCATATTCTTATTCGTTATTGAATGCGAATACAAATGTGGATATGAATTTTGATCGATATTAAAATTAATATATCCGTAAAAATATATTTCATTGAGAAAAACGTTTCTTATAAAATTTTCAAATACATGGATGTTTGTTTTTTTAATACATAGATGATTTTCTCAGAAATTATCTATTGGCATACATTAACAAAGAAGTTGCAGAAAATATTTCAACGGCATCAATTATAAATAAGTATTATTCAAAGTGAAGGAGATTACACTTTAAAAAACTTAACATAAAGATATGCTTGATCTCTTTTATTTTTTATTATAAAAAATTATAACATGATTAATTATTTCTTTCAAGAACAATTCTAAATTATAAAGAAGAGGAACGATTGCTTAAAGTTGTAATTTGTATATGACAAACTATCGGTACTGAAGTCATATTTAAGTGTAGTAAGTTTGTTGGTAATTTTAATAATCAAGTCTTTCCTTTCATATTTTTCAAACAAATATTCTTTATTAATTTTGAAAATGGTGAGGTATGAAGTCGCAATAAATTTTGCATCTAAAGTAAAAAAATCTATGTATATTTTTTAAAAATATGTCTACTATACTTGGCCCCCTGAGCTAACAATCATGCTTTCGTCCCTGCATATACTCTTCTTAAAAGCACTCTATAAATGTTGGCATATACATCTAAGAGCTATGAATCTCTCCCATGCCTTGTATAGTGGCTCGTGGGGCAAATGTGAGAAGGATGAGATGTGTGAATACATCTAGATTGTTCACCTATAGGTATATGCATATAATAAATAAGATCATGTGGAAACCTCCCTTACTAAATGAGTAAGTTAGCGTGTGGCTTGATCTGCTAAAGTGAACAAGAAGGATCTCAGTTGGATGTCCTCTTGGGTGACATGATCTTGCCTCAATGTACCATATATGAGCTCAAATAGCCGTACGAAGGTTAACAACTCTTCCTCGACTGTTCCATAGAAAATGGGTAGCAATCTCAAGAAAGGGGGCATTGATGTGAATATTCCTTGAAGTGGGATACTCGGGTACTAGAACTGATCTCCCTTGCTCCAGAGTTATACTCTTCGTGCATCGATATGGTACGTGCTCTAATCGGTTGTGATTCTCCACAATTCTCTCTCACTTGTCTTAGCTCGAATCTCAGCTCATCATTCTTCTCCTTCTACATGCACATCAACTTGATCATCTTTAGTAATGCGCCATGAACATTATCACTTGTATGTATCCTCCCATGCATTATCAATAATATCCTCCTCTCTCCCAGAATCTATGGTAGACGACATGTGGCTTCAGATCAATTTGTAAGCATGATGGTGACATACGAACCTCGAGGGAAGAGTCATCCTTGAAGTTGGACTAGAAATTTGGAATAGTCCAGGGTGCACCAAAACAACACAAGAAACGGTAAAAATTTGGTTCACAGGATGATTGTCCATGACGTGGTAAAGAAATAGAGATGGAGTACAGAATGAAGTTCTTGCAAAATCCGGGTGAAATATACTCCAATCACTCATCTTCAATGATAAGCACGGTGAGAGAGAGAGAGAGAGAGAGTATGTGATGCAAAACTAAGTGGCTAAGTTAATATGGTCGAGTTGCAGTAGCCACTTAGCGGTCTATCAGAAATCGAGCCTAAATAATATCTCTGCAAGGAGGGGCTCAATTTAGCAATTTTAAAACCTAAATAAGTACAAGATAGATCTCCGAGACACAAGCTAACTAATATGATTAATAAGATCATAATATCTAATAGTTAAATGACTAATTCATCTACCTAAGTCAACAATGCACAAACGATACGAAGCAATATATATATATATATATAATGCAAGAACATAATGAATTTTTTATGAGTTTCATTAAGGACAACATGCACTAGAATGCAACGATATGCACACATACATTAATGCATAAATATACACCTAAATGAATTAATTAATTGAGCATGGCATAAGTAAACAATTTCATTGACAATTTAATGCATCAAACATAATTCCAATTACAATGGTATTTAAAGAACAAATCAATTTACATATCATATCTCAAATAATTCCAATTACAAGTCAATGTTCTTGCTCATGTTATATTAGGCAATAAATCCATCTTTCTTACTTGATTCATCTTACTATTTCCTTGATGTCCTAATTTCATGTGCCATAGATAAAAATCAGACAACATACACAACAAATAATTCAAATCACTCTTTATTGATTTGTCAAAAATAAGAATGTAGAATAAATCATGTTCCAATACAAATTGTCCAACTACGCATCTATATCTACATATAACAACACAACTATTATAAAATCTAACTTTTAGTTTTTTTTCCAGAAGAGCCGCCACTGCAACCAGATTCCTCGGGATCCCAAAAGCATGGAATACATCTTGGAGGGTCATCACGCTTTTTGCAAGATCTAAACTATAGTTTACAACACCTTAAATATCCAGATAGGTGTCGTTACTCATGTAGATCCTCGGATCACCTTTATTCAATTCTTAAAATTAAAATAGTCTCATTTTGATTATTCTAATATGTCAAGTGGCACTAGAGCCGGCTCACCCGCCTTTCCATTCGATTGTGGTAGAGTTGCACTCAACCACACTAATAATATCATCTTTCTTGCCTTTAATTTCTAAAATCTTAGCATGTTTCCTTTATTAGGGCCTTTTTCCTTGAACGACCCAACTATAGCTTGATCCATGTGGTCCTTTTTCATGTTGTTATTAGTTACCCCTAAATTTTTCCTTTGTGGGATCCATGTACTTCTTGCGGTGAATATCAAATGCTTCTTCCTCATAAACCGTAAAGACATCGGTCTTCTTCCTCTTAACATTCAAGTTTGTTCAATTGCTAGTTGAGAAGGTAAATCAGTCACATTCTTTATCGCTCCATTTAGCCTCAACATAGGGGCATCCATATTGAAAGAAGATGACAAACTATTCAATATGGTTGCCAGTTGCAAATTCTCAGGAATGTTAGGTCCTGCTATCTTCAAGTCTTTTGTCATGACATTCATTTGATTCACATTCTCTATGATACTATTAGATTCATTTATTTTGCATGTATTATACTCGTGCAGAAGTAGCTCCGCATTCACCTCCATTTTGAAGTCATTGTTCCCTTTATTGCTCTCCATAGCTCATATTTTGATTTGTTGGCCTTAAAACCCCTTATTAAATCATCCTCCACGTGTATGAGAATAAACCAGGAGCCTTTTGTCTACCTTCTCCCACTGTTCAATTTTTTTCTTGTGGTTTCTCAAATTCGACTGTTTTTTCTGGAAGTTCCGAAGGAGGGGTATCAATGATACTCCAAGTTGCCACGCGTTAGGCCATATAGACTTTTCTGGCTCCACATGTTGTAGTTGACACCATTAAAGTAAGAGCAGTTGCTGCAGCCATGAGATTCAAATCTTGGGAAGGAGAGGCCGACTATGAAGGCTCCAAACTCGATGGGCTCCAAAGGCAGCAAGAAGATCATGATGCTAGTGTGCCGACCAAACAACCTGAGATCATCGGCTCTAATACCAGTGAAAGAAAATGAAATGGGAGTGAAGAGAGGTGAGTATGCTGAGATGAGGGCTTCCATCAACACATCATTCTCTTTATATAGGTCCGTATATGCGTCGGTACACCCCAAACCCAAATCACCTAATCCCACTTCTTCCACTAACAGGTCCCTGTTATGCGGGTTTACTGAGTCTTATGGCCAATCTATCATTCCATTATCTGCAACTAACAACAATAGGATCTGAGTGCAACGTAAATTGAGGAAGAGGGTTGCAAGTAGTACAAATTATTGGGTTAATAGAGGATCTAGTGTATGAGGTTGACGGTTGCCTTGCATGGTTTTTCAACAAGGAAAATGGGATGGCCATGGATGTTTCTTTATGGGGACGAGGGCAAAGGACAAGGGCAGGTTTTAGGGTGTTAGAGTGGATGGGTACCTGGGAGAAGGTATGAAGAAATGAGTTAGAGCGAGCAGGATGTGTAGGATGGCTGGAGGTAATGGGAGAGTTTGGTGATGGTCAAAGTAGAGAGAAGTGACTATTTGAGAGGAAGTGTAACACTGAGGAAGAAGGCGTAGTTTACTTGTAATCCATGATGTTGGGTTGGACATGGGGGTTGGAGGACAATAGGAGTGGGGTGGACCAAGGGTTTGACTAGTGATTGTGCATGTCAACGAGTGTGGGAAGATGGTCAATAGAGCAGCGCCGAGTTGCGCTGCGGGTCAAAGACATTGACTGTCAAGTGTCATCACCCCAAAATTCACAAAATACAAAAGCAAAGAAAAATATAAATAAAGTAGTTGACGCCTTTAAATTAAAAAATAGAAAAAAAATAAAAGTTATAGATGTAAGAATATTTATAAATTTCATGAAGGAAATTATATCAAAATAAGTCGTATTAGTATATATGCATATCCTTTTGTATGTATTTTATAGGTATAAATACTTGTTTTTATGGCATCCAAGTTTTCCCTTTTGTTTCCTTAATATACTATGTATATATTACAATATATTATATTAATATAATGCGTAATAAATATTTTCTATTTTTTGGATTTTTAATAGGTGAGTTAATATCTTAAATAATTATTTGTCCATATATGTATATATAGACACGCATACACAAGATAACTACTATATCTTTATATTGATATTTATTTTCTAATTTGATTTTACTTTTTTGTAGTTAGTTAACATATTTTTATATCTACAAAAGAAAAAATAAATAAATTAAAAATAATAATATATTATAAGCTTCTAATTTGGATGTTTTTTTACGATTATATATACATGTATGCTTTCTCTTTCTCTCTCTTTTATTGTTATTTTTTATCTTTTTGTATTATTATTATTATTTATTTCTATATACTAATTAACGATTATTACATACTAATTCATGATTGTTAAAAATGTCAAATAAATACATAAAATCCAAGTATTTGATAAGAGTTATAGCTTAGTTTTCAACTCTAAGGTGCTCGAAGGCAGTGTCGTCCCTGACATTTCATAGGCCCTAGGCAAAAGAAAAGAATTGGCCCTTAACAATTTTTTGAGGACCAATGTGTCTTTATGGAATCCCACTAAATTTTGGCTTTCACATTGAGTTATTCACATTCGATTCCATAAGGGTCTATTTTTCGATGATTGTTTCATCGAAAATTTGATTTTATAAGGACCTATTTATGGTGAGTTCTTTCACCGAAAATTCGATTTTTTTAAGAGTCCAATAGAACAAGTACTAATTTTTCCTAAACTAAAAATGAGCCCATAAAATTGACGGAGCTTGGACCATTGCACTTACAAACTTCCCTCGGGAACGGCCTTGCTCGAAACATTGTTTCATCAGATCCAATTTTCTTTTTTAAAAGGATCTAAAATCTAAAGGTACAAAAAATGATACTTGTCCTATATTGCAACTGATGGCAGTCCACGTAATATCGTCATGTCTCTGCTTCTGTATCTTTTGGAGTCTTTGACACGTATGCCTCTCTGTGTTCTAATTTGTGGATTGATTGTATGTATTGTTCTCCCATGTCTATTTTGATATCACATTGTTTCTTGATATGACACAAAGGTTAGAGAAGATGTTATACCATTGCATAGTATCATTTGTTACTTTTATTCCGATTTGATTGATATCCAACTATTATTGAAATTTAAAATGAAAGTTTTGCCTCAATATTTTGTGAGTAGAGTGTTTTGTTGTTTTTTTATTTGATTGATAATCTTATATGCTATAATCTTTTTTCCTTTTTCTTCTTCCTTCTCTTTTACGGTTTTATCGACAATGAGGCGAGTGCAAGTGTTATTTCGAAACTTTTATATGTATTTATGCTACTTTTCCAAAGTTATTCTATTGTTTCGAAACCATGCTTTTGTTTACACTTTATACATTTTGCTTGACAAATCTACTACTCATGATTTTTTATTTATAATTTACAAAGTAATTCCTATTTAGTTATTTGATTAGGACATAGTTCAAGCTCATATAGAATTGGATGCCGATGTGGTGTAGACTGGTTTAATATAATTGTCGCTAAAATAAACTTTTATAAACCAACGACGAAGTATTTCGCACGTATCGTAGGAGTCGCCGTTCTTACCAATTCTTGGCGATGCTGTCATATTTGATACAACTTCTCTAGCTACCATATAGAACATGGCATTTGCTCTTTTTGCTTGCTTGCCATGTTGGCAATATTTGGTATACATGTTTCTTCTAATATAGTTACTTAATAATTTTATTATTTTTGTTATTTCGTAAAATTGGTTATAATATGTGCACGTCTAGAAGGATAAACTAATTTCACTACGAAAAGCAATTGCAGACCTCTTCCTTTGTCTTAGCCTCTTAGGGTGCATCATGCAATAAATAAATAAATAAATACCTGAGAAATTTAGAATCGTCTGCATGTTGCTTCTAATATTAATTGTCTAGCACTTATTCCACTAACTATTTCTTGAGTTTATAATTGGTTGCGACTTTTTTCGTGAAAGAAAATAACATGAACAAGTGTCCTTGATATGGGAGATGTACTCCACGAGGGGTTTGTTCATTGGTTGATGCACATGTTAGGGGTGTTCAAGAATATTCAGGTCAATGAGTACTCGGCTTGACGCGTTCATTTTGACCCTAAACTCTCGGGTACTCGTTTAAAAAGATGAGTCGGGTACCCCCTATGCCATGGCCCGTGACCCATATAAAAAACCCGACGGATACCCGCGGGTACCCAGTTGGAAGCTTCCATTATCAATTGATTCACAAAAATGTGAAAGATTAGATACAAATACCAATATAGATGTTACATTATTTTTATCTATTTTAAAAATATAGATATGGATGCGGATACAAATATCGGTGAATATGGAAAATATATTGTCAAATCATTAAAAATAAATGCCGGTATGAAATAGATGTAAATTAGATAGGAAAAATAATAGAATGAAAATTGTATAGATAAGATAAAATTTATATGTATGGGAGGACTCATATATGTATCCATTTTGAAATCAAAGTATATATAGATGTCAACATTTGAATTATAGGATAATGAATCGGATACGATCCAAATCGATATACATACATCATGACATCCAAACATGATGGTAATGAATACTATTGAATGCGAATTGTATCCCACACGCTCACGCTCATGCGCACCCACCCACCCACATGTGCATGTGCGCTCGCGCTCATGCCCACGCCCATGCCCACGTGCGTGCGTGCATACCCACACCCACGCATATACGCACACGCGCACACATGTGCACGCACACAAGCACACACACACTCGCACACACATTGCGATAACCATATGTAGTGATAACTAATACAATTATTTACGAATAGGAATGTATACTTATATATCGTTTGTCATGTTGTCCTCCGATTATATATATTTACACCTTATTTATCCGTATTTGATTCGTTACGAGGATGAACCTACATGAATGTATCATTATTGGATCTGTATTTGATTGTATTCCTTCCAATTTCATGTATTCATATAGTTTACATTATCCACAAAGTTTTATATATCCTCATTAATTTATTTATCTATGTTTATATATCCTTATCAGAATGCATTCCGTACCATTTAGATTTGCATGTCCCGGTGTTTATCATTATGAATATGATCTAGATATGGATATACATAGTTGGATATATCGTTTGCATTTTTATACTTGTCACCTTTCACTAGAAGTGTCTCTGTTTATCTCCACGGGTACCCGTGGGTACCCACGGGTAGCCAATATCCATTGGCATTAACTGGGTACCCGTTACAATTGGGTACCCGTTGGAATGGGGAGGGTCGACCCATAATCTAATACCAACGGGGTGGGACGGTCACGATCAAATGGGGCGGGTACCCGTCCCATGGACACCCCTAGCATACGTAATATGTGTCTCACTTCATGTGGTCTGACATTCAAAGCACGTAAATTTGGAGGGTTCGAATCATCTGTTGTAAGTTAATTGCATCAGACTATGCTGCAATCAACGAATGAGCACCACGTGTCTCCTAAGAATCCAATGGTTGCCCCGCTCCCTTTCCGACTCTTCTCTCCACTCGAATCCCTACCCCTGTCGAACCCCTTTAGTTCCCGACCCCTATCGCCACCAGATCACCAGCGTCGACGATGCGCGCCTCTTGTCGCCACCCTCTCCCCTGACCCCAAGCCCAGTCGCCGCCAGAGCTCCCTCCCCGACCCCAAGCCCGCTCGCCGCCAACCTCTCCCCGAGGCTCTCGTTGTTAGAGCCCGTCCTTCCCTGACCCCAAGCCCTCTCATCGCCAGACGTGCCCTCTCCTATCTCCCGACTCCTTACTCCCCCCAAACGAGAACGTGCATGTGTGAAGATGGAGGTGGCGATCTCGGACCCGAAGCCTTTCGCGTAGATCTTCCTCCTCAGCCTCGCCATCACATGTGTCGACGCCACCACCAATGACCTCTTATGCTCCCCCATCTTTGTCATCTCCGACACACCCGCCACGAGCTCGTCGACTACCATACCCTTCGCTATGAGGCTTTCGATTTCGACATCCTCCTCCGTGATGACGACGACCCTGACCTCTACCCCCCCACTCAGACCACCCCACTGACATCGTTGCCGACCTTGATGAGGAATTCACCGCCTCCAAGTGCAATTTCCTCATATGCGTCTCCAAGTGGCTCCTGATCCGTGAGGACATGATACTATGATTTTTGGTAGTTTTAAGAATATTACAGTGCGTTCTATTATGATTTGTTCATGGATCTACATTGTGGTAGTTTTGAGGATATTCCATGTTACTGAGAATTTTGTATAAGTGCAGAAATGTTTGTATATTGAACTAAAATCTAGTAGGAAGTCCTCTTTTGTATATATGCGAGAAATTCTGCATGGAGTTTTCTTCTTTCTTATGCAATGTGGAGAAGGAGATTTTTGTATGAAAAAGAAGGTTATTGTATATTGAACTGAGTTCTAGTATGTATTTCTTCTCTGTTCTATAACAGAGTTGAATTATGTATGGAGATTTCTTCTTTCGTATGTAGTGTGGAGAAGAGATTCTATGTATGAAAATGAAAGATTTTGTATATGAGACTGAGTTCTTGTAGGCATTCCATCTCGATTGTATACTAATGTGAAATTTTGTATGAACCTCTCTTATTTGGTTTGCAATCGTATCATAAAGTTGAATTTTGTATATATGTGCATTCTTCTACATATCTAAGTGCAAATAGGTATGAATCTTTCCTCTTATGTATACACAGTGGAGAAGGGGATTTTTGTAAAGAAATGAACATTTCTTTATATTGGAGTAAGTTCTTGTATGGATCCATTCTTAGTTGTAGATTTGAGGTACATTTTTTTTTATCAAATGACCTTCCTTTATTTTGGATGTATTATTGTCTGCAAGTGAACGATTTTGTATTATAAGATTGAATTTTGTATGGTCATCTTTTCAAGTTCCCAAAATATAGAATATTCGTCATTACTCTATTTTTAATATGTAATTAGTTGTTGACGATTACTATTGTTCTTAATATTCGAGAATATTTGTTTCCCTACCAAAGGATTATTTAGAATAAAAATACAATAATTATCTGTATTACTCAGTAGAGTGAACGGCCATACAAAACGATTCCCCATTATGCAGCAGAGCGAACGACCATACCAAATTTACCTTTAATATAAAAACCCGCCATTTTCCTACAAAAAGGTTGTTAAAAAAAGATACAAGAATTATTCATATTATATAACATAGTAAATTCTCATACAAAAAGCTTCTAGACTATACAAAAGTCATTGTTATCCTACAAAAGGGTTGTTAGATATTGAACATACAAAACGTGCCTCCATTATGCAACAGAGTGCACAATCATACCAAAAGGTCCTTTAATATACAAAATCCCTCGTTTTCCTACAAAGAGGTCATTTGGAATAATCATACAAGGTATATCTCCATTATACAATAGAGTGAACAACCATACCAAAAGTTCCTTTAATATACAAAACCCCCCTTTTTCCTACAAAGGGGCCCTTTGGAATAATCATACAAGGTTTATCTCCATTATAGAACAGAGCTGACTTTCCTACCAAAACTTGTGTTATTATACAAAAACCTCTATTTTCCTATAGAAAAACCCTTTGGAATAATCATACAAGGTGTATCTACATTATACAACATAGCAGACTTCCATACGAAAACTTGTGTTATTATACAAAAAACTCCATTTTCCTACAAAAGGGCCCTTTTGGAATAAGCATACAAGATGTATCTCTCAGACACCTAATGGATGCGTGGAGCAAGGTCGTATGCGGGCTTAACTTGAGCCCACCTCCCTACCACGACCGGTCGGCTCTGGTGAAGCCGAAGGATATTTCATCACGTGATCTCATCGAGTTGTAGAAGAAAGTTATGGAGCTCCTGATCCATCGTGACCAATCAAGATGATTTGTGTATAACAAAGAGAGTTTTTGTAGGATTTCCTTCTCTGTTGCATATTTGAGAGAACTCTTGTATTTTCCATCTTATGTATGCACATGAGTAGCTTTTTGTAGGAATGCAAAGATTATGATATTAATAAAGAAAATATTGATTCTAGAACTCACTCTATTAAAAAAATCTTCATTTTCCTATAAAAGGGTGTTTGTGTACATTTCATGAGAATGAATATAAAAAAACTCTCTCAGAAATGCAACGGAGAATATATTCATGCCAAAACTCACTCCATCATCCAAAACTTTTCTTTTTCCTACAAAAAGATACGTGTACACATTCATGAAAAGGAACACACAAAGAGCTTGCTCCATTATACAAAACTTTTCTTTTTCCTACAAAGAACATACATGTGCGCATCCACCGTTTAATAAATGAGTCCTATATAACTTTGTTCTGTACTGTATATCTTAGAGAAGTTTTGTATTGCATTCGTATGTATGCTTCATATGTAGTGTGTCTCGCTTCAATTGAAGAAGAGGAAAGAGCTTGTTCAACCGATCGAGGCTAATTTTCCCACATTGAAATAGGCATCGATTTTCACTCAACAACTCTTGAGCGCATTCATGAGAGGGAACATACAAATACTCTCTCAAATATGTAGCAGAGAAGACATTCATACCAGAATTCACTTCATTATACAAAACTCTTCGTTTACCTACAAAAATATTTATTTCCATATAAACATCCCCTTCTCCAGGGCATATACAAAAGAGGAAAGAATCATATCAATTTCCACTCAGATATGCAGAAGAAACGCAACCTTATAATAAAAATCATTGACTTGCAGACAATAATACATCCAATACAACGGAATGTTGCTTGATACAACGCTTATCTCAAGTATGCAACATAGAAGGAATCCATATAATGACTTACTATGATATACGAAAATGTTCAATCTCTATACAAACATCCCCACCTCTAACATGTATATACAAGAAGAAAGATTCATACCAACTTACACTCAGACATGCAAAAGAAGGTACATCTATAAAAAACTTGACCTTATAATATAAAATCATTTACTTGTAGACAATAATACTTCCAATACAAAGTAATGTCACATAATACAAACTTATCTAAAATATGTACAAGAATTTACTGCAACATACAAAAACATTCATATGCATACAAACATCTCCTTCTCTACTATGTACTAGGGAAGAACCACTTCAACAATGGGAATATTCGTCTCTTCTTTCTCCTCTTCTGCCGATGGAGAGAAGTGGGCTTTTGGTGATCCTAAAAGAAGGATGTGTAATGGATGTGGGAGGAGCGGGGAGGTGGATGCGCGATGGAGGGAATCAAACCCTCCTCCCCCAAACCCTCGTCACCCACAATCCATCGTTGTCCACCCCCCTTGCCGTGCATCCTCCTCGCTTGCATCACCCCTTCGTCGTGCATCCACCTCCTCGCCCCTCCTCCTCATCGTGCCTCCTCGCTCTGCCACACAACCTCCTTGCCATGCCTATCGCCTTCGTCTTGCATCAACTTCTGCCCATCTTCCACTGTGCATGGCTTTGAGATAGGAGAAGGAGAAGTCATGCTCGAGCTACTCCCATCCTCCAACTTAAAGGGGGTGGAGGCGAGGTGGAGGTGCAGGCAGATCGGAGACGATCGATGGAAGAGGAGGGGAATGTCGGTGGAGGGAGGGAACTTAGGAGGGTTTCAAAATCTTTCCCAAATGTTGCAGGCCGTTGGATTCTGCACCGCTGCATGTCGCCACCCCTGCATTACAGCATAATCTGCTGCAAATTACTTACGACAGACGACCCGCTCCCAAATTTTGGAAGAGCGTGAAATGTTTGTTGGATTTTTTTACATATGTACCCTTCAAGATTCTATGATTACAATTTTGGTCCTACCTTTTTTACAAGGATGTTCATGTATTTATACAAAATTCACATTACTGTCCTGTCCTCCTGTTATTACACTTGTGCCCATATTTTTCCTTACCAGAAGGGCAATATTGTGACTTGTGTAATAATATAAGAGCTCACTTACTATTTCCAGGGGTCTAATTGTAATTACATAATCTCGAAGGGAGTAGATATCAGCATGCTTAAAAACGATGTGCTGAAAATATGATTCACGTGATTAATTGATGAAAAGATTTGTTTATAACAAGTTTGAAGTTTTTGAATGAAGTTGCGAGCAATCTAACAATGCACAACGGAATGTATATTTTCAACTTTGATGAAGGTAGGCATGCAATGCCTTAAAGATTGGAGCCATACGAATCAACCAAAAATCTCAATCTAAAAATTCAAAGATTTCACAAGTCGATCGGCATTCATTTCTTTCACTAATAATAGTATACACTATGTTGTTCGTCAGATGCCTCTTTCTCTACTTATCCCAACATCCAATATTAGGGACGAAATATTATATATATATAGATATATGTCTTCCAAAATTTTTGTCTTATTACTAAGTTATAATACATTATATATTTTTCTTAGTTAGTATTATATTTTCCATCTATGTAAATTTCATATATGGGATAGCATTTTGATTGAACGAGTCAACACTCAACAGAAGCACCGGATCTTTTTGTGTTTATGTGAGGATCTTATTAACTTTAAGAGAATGGAAAAGAATTGTAATTTAATTTGTTTTCTTTACAAAAACATGTTATTCCATTTCCTCCTCCCTCCCCCTCCCTCTCTCTCTCACTGAACCTGCTATTTGATGCCAAAGCGCAAAAATATATATTTGATGGAAAATTGTAAAAAACATTCAAAAAAAGATCACGCTATTATTACGCACGTTACTTCTTCTCAATCATCCAACAAATAGAAATAATATGCTATTTGATGTTTCATTACAAATCATCCATCTACTTCCCATCATTCAACCTGCAAATATAAATAACAGGCTATTTTCTTCTTCATATTGTTTTCTCTTGTTCAACCTATTTGGTGCCAAAATCCCAAGAACATGCCATTTCCTCCCCAAGCCTGCTATTTTCACTCGTGCATTCCATTATTTTTTCAAAACAGCTAAAACTAGAGGCTATGGTAACATAGGATAACTCTCAGAGGTTTTTCAAATTTTTGAATTCAAATTTAATTTGCATTTGTTCTTTTAGATGTAAGATGGACAGTTGGTCTCTGATGATGTGAATGCCACATCAATAGCCATATCATGTAAAGGTACATTCTTGAGTTTTTTTGGGTCTACACTCTTTTTTTGGAATTTTACCAAACCAGGTTACGAGATTGGTATCAACTTTCAATTGATATTGGTAAGGCAATCATATCATTCGCAACACTGGAACCCTGCACCTAATCTTAAACAAATAATAATGCAACAACAACAATAATAATAACAGTAAAGATAACAAAGAATTAAACTGATATGGAAGAAAAATGAAGCACCAGGTAAACTAACTATGTTTTAACCAAGCATGTGGGAGTGGGACCCAAATCAATCATAAGTTTTCAGAAAGAAACATCAAGGAATATGCAGGTACATGGAGCTCTTCCCTTTTCCTAAATGCACCTAAAATCAAAGTAAACAGCCATGTCCAATCATCAGAATACCAACAAACTACAATGATAACGCTAACTAAATTGAGTCCATGAAACCTGAAAATTATAAACGGGCATGCTCCTAAAGGGGACTGGTGCATTATCAAAATCAACAAGCCAGTAATTCCTACCACAATCTCTATGCCAGCAACGCATACAAGGGGCTTTAGATACACAGACCCTTCAAGATCTACCAGCTTCCATGTCATTACGAATTGAGCGCCGAGTTTCTGGGGTTGGAGAGCCCAACGTAATGACTGCTTCAGGGTGCTGTGAGCTATTTGCTTGATATACACTGGCATTCGACTCTTCTAACATCCTAAAGTATGCATAGGTTCCCCAGCCTAGAACAAACATTCAATGAAGGTGTATGAATAGACATATAACAGATTAAATAAAAGTCAGATTCGAAAAGGAACTGCATGCAGTAAAAAAATCTCTGTACTTAAATGATAGAGTTCCATTGTGATAGGAATTCTCATTTGCATAAAAGTTCTTTACAGCGATTACACCTCGAGCAACCAACAAGTCCACCACAATAGATGATAGGATTAAAACAGTATACGCAAAATGTGCATGATCTATGGAAGTAGGGGTGCACAAGGATCGGAAATCCGTAATCCGATGCTATTATATTTGTTAGAGTATTTGGTTATGCGCCCATGGGTTGTAGGGGGGTAAATGGATCCTGGAGAAGATCCATTTACCCCATTCAGTGTTTAGTCCCATACCGCCTAGTGGTGGGACTTGGAGGCTCTGGAGAGGCTATATAAGGAGCCCCAGACCTCCTGTATTCATGGAGAAAGTGCAATGAAAAACATGCCCCTTTGAGGGCTTCTCCCGTGGTTTCATCCCGCTCCTCACGGAGTAGGGTTTCACGTAAAATCATGGTGTTCCCATGTTGATGTTTCTTGTTTATGCTCTGTTTATTTATCGTTTCCACATTCTTCATATTTTATAACATGGTATCAGAGCGGGTTTGATCCTCGAGGAGTTTTATATTCTTTATTTTGTGTATTCGAGATTCAATATATTGTTGTTCCTGAAGATTGTTCGGAAGGAAAATTATTTTTGAGTTCTTTTTCCGATATCCAAGTTCTAGGGTTCACGTCAGGAACCCTAATATCTGTTCGCGTTCAGGCCACTCTCCAGGGCAGCGAGATCATCGCGGAGGGTTTCTTTCTTGAAACCTATGTTGCTCTTCAAAGCGACGTGCTTCCAATCCAGCCTCCAAGTCCATCTCGCGTGTTTACCATCTTTTGTTTCGTGGTCCCCATTCTGCGCAAGATCCCAACCTACGGCATCTCTCACGCGTCAGGATCCCCGCCATCTCGCGCACAATCAGAAACGCCTCCAGGCTGTGGCACCCCTCCAACAAGCATCTCTGGCGGTGGCTCCAGGTGCAGAGCCAGTCCTTGCAAGCGGCCCCATCGAGTCCTGCTTGCACTCCTTCGATCCCAGCAAGTAGGAGGATTCCCATCAGGATCACATCCTCCAGCGCGCATCCCTGCGCCACTCTTCGCGCACAGAGCCTCCAGGCGGAGGCCTTGGCATTCCGCACGCTCCAGTCCCATCGCCTCAAGCGTGCCCTTCCCTTTGGTCAGGCATCTCCAATCCAATCGAAGAAACCCCTTGGGGGGGTCGACTCCTGTGCACCTCCAGCCGCACAGGTGTTCCCCCATGCCCAGGCACCCTCCCACCGCGCGGCAGCACGAGCTCCAGGCGGCGATTGCGCCTCCGCCCGATGAAGTCTTTTTCCATTCCAGGACGGCAGCATCCCCGAGACAAGCCCGAGACCCGCGAGTTCCAGTCTCTCCTCGCAAGCGGCGCTTCCAGCTCTCGCGCCCATCTTCTCCGAGTGCGCGCAGCGCATCGTGCACCCAGCAATAAGCCCCAGAGGCGGCGGCGAGTAGTCCCTCTCCCAACGGGGGCATATGTTCGAGGAAAAGAAGGGTTCACACGAACCCTAAATAAAAAGAAGAAGAGGGCCCCGTTGGGCGGCGCTTTTTTCTTGGGAGCAGTTCATAAGGGCCGTTTTGGCCCGTCTGTGATGTTTTTAATATGGGGGATACTGTAAGGTTCAAGTGAAATTTCTTGTTTTTCAAAAAAAATAAAGGAGAGAAGGAAAGGCCATAAAAAAAAGAGAGGGGAAGAATGATGGCATGATTTGCCTACGAAAAAAAAAGAGAAAGAAAAGGGAGTGAAGTGAAAAAGAGAAAGGGGGAGGGGGGAATGCTGCATATTGTTGGGCCCGGAGGTGGGCCAAGAGTTGATTCAAAAAAAACGAAAAAGGCGCGTACAGGAAAAGCCGTACGCAAGTAAAAAAAATGCAACAAAAGCCATAAAAAAAGTTGAAACGGCTTTATAAAAAAATGTTACAAAAAAAATGGCGGCTTAAAAAAAATATAATGATGAAAAGCCGCAAGTTCATGTTCTGTTTTCCCCATTATGTTGTGTTCTCCCAACTTGGCCGATTTCTCTGTTTTCCGACCAGTATGGGAGAAAGGGGGAATATATATGTAGAGTCACATGTCTTATATTCTAGATCCAGATTCAGATACCAGTCTCCAGACCAGCCAGTTGATCAGACTCTACAGTTCGGTTTCAGACTCGACGATCATTGTTTCCGAGTCTCCAGTTTTAGACACGCACGAGTGTGCGGTCATTTTCAGATGAGCATATGTTGCCATCATTGTCAGTGGTCCCCATCATTCTTCTAGTTGTCAGGCCAGAGTTTTCATGTGAGCCATAGGGACTCCAGAGCAGAGGACCATTCCCTATGTCATGTTGGCAAGGGTTTTCATGTGGTATCATAGGTACACCAGAGCAGTGCACCATTCTCTGAGCCAGATGGGAGAGACCCAGTTCTCCGACGAGGAGACTATTTTCAGACTCCATTCTCCAGCGACCGTGGACTCCGACGAGGATTGCACAGCCACGGCTCTTGTTCAGTTCGACCCTTTTCAGAGATGGAGCAGTTCAGAGCGCATCTCTCCGACGAGGAGATTCAGAAGACTCACACTCCAGCCCGTTCGTCCTCCTCACCTGCACGGCATGAGAAGCAACGTCCTCGACTGCAGCAATGTGCGCGTTGGGTTGATATTGTCCGTAGTGTCCTGTAGCGTTGAGTTGAGTTTCTGTCTGTTTGTCCAAGCTGAGCATCGCATGCTCCAGCTTGAGGGGGAGTGTTAGAGTATTTGGTTATGCGCCCATGGGTTGTAGGGGGGGAAAATGGATCCTGGAGAAGATCCATTTACCCCATCCAGTGTTTAGTCCCATACCGCCTAGTGGTGGGACTTGGAGGCTCTGGAGAGGCTATATAAGGAGCCCCAGACCTCCTGTACTCATTGAGAAAGTGCAATGAAAAACATGCCCCTTTGAGGGCTTCTCCCGTGGTTTCATCCCGCTCCTCACGGAGTAGGGTTCCACGTAAAATCATGGTGTCCCCATGTTGATGTTTCTTGTTTATGCTCTGTTTATCTATCGTTTCCGCATTCTTCATATTTTATAACAATATTGGATTGGTTTGGTTCTATCACTTTAATGGATCGGATCAGATTAAAATTTTCAAATCCATTAAAGTATGGATTGGATCTTTACCAAAATCAGACCCGATCCTATCCGTTAACACACATGCACGCATGTAAATACATACATACATACATACATAATATCTATGTGCATCTATTTCGAATTCTTTGTAAGGACATAATTAATTTTATTCGTGTATTTTTTCCATATCAATCTTGGATACAAGTCCTCTTTATATCACTCTTTCTTCTCTCTTGAAACACAAATATTAATATGCAAAATGATAAAGTTTGAATATAACTAGTAAAATTATAAATCCATATTCGGTTATTCCTCTCCCAACTCTTTCTCATTTCACTATTGGCTGTCAAAATTCCTCCCGATTCCCTCTCACTCCATTTCAATGATGCCTCCCTCTTGCACAATGTTATTACACTCCAACACAATTTTACCACCGTCCCTTCCAAGCGGTGTCACTGTCCGTCTCAAACATAATACCCTCCCACGCGATATCATTCAGCATCTGTATGCTGCCACTCTTCTGATGTTCGTTAAAAAAAATAGATTTGATATAGTTGCATGGTGTATTTGTTAGATATTTTTTATCCTTTTTCTTCTTACATTTTACTTGCTCTAGCTTGCAACCTCATTTTATATATGAAAATGGATCAATTACATAATCAAATGTGTCACACGCATCTAAGAAGATATAGGTATTATTTCAATTCCTTTCATTTTTAATTTGATATATATTTTCTATTCATAATTTCATATAATTTGCAAATTTTGACTATAGATATATTCTTACAAATAAATTCCGTATCATGTCCATTTTAAATGAGAGATGGCGCCTAATTAATGGGCTATATTTAAGTTAGTTTTGTCTTGTATACTCAGTCGAGTATGAATGTTCTATGATTCTTATTTCTTAATGACATATTATAAAGCATTGAAGGATGTTATTACGAGTGGTTGGGTTTGGCATAGCTTAACATTCTAAGTTATCATGTGCGTCATCAATATCCGATCAAAAAGATCACATTTTTTATTTATCTAACTTGTCTTTGTATCTTATTTGATAACTTGTATTGGAATCATTTGGTGGGAATCAATTACAAAAAATAAACTAATGCATTATTTATTGAGTGGTCTCAACTTTTATAATGGAGTAATTGAATTCTTAAACTTTCACTTGATTATGTATTTTTTCTTTTCTTCTGTTCATAATGATCGATTTGCAAGTCATTATTCGAATGTTTGAGAGCTAGTATATTGGAAACTATAAACATGCAAAGTAGACTATTGAGCATAAAATAAGTATAAAAATCCGAACCAATTTGATCCAATCCGTAATCCGATGAATTGGATCGGGCTGAATTTAGATATCTGATGGATTGGATTCGACAAAACAAAAAGCCGTTAAGGTTGGATTGGTAACTGATAAAGCTAAAATCCGATCCAATCCGATCCATGTACACCGCTATATGGAAGTATTGATACTTCAAATGTAAGTACGTTGTGGAGGCATCTATTTTTAATGTCAATTGTGACCCTAATCCTTTGCTACTCCATGCCTTGGATGAATTTTAACAGATGATGCCTGGCTCATACAGTTCAATTTATCGGTTTTTATAGGAAAATAAATCCATGACACTAATGGTAATTTTTATTTGGTTGTTACTTTTGTTGTAAAGGATATACTTGTAACTTCCACACTGACCTCTATCTTATTGTCTCAACTTAGTCTTAAAGCAACAGCCCTAGACTGGTAGTCCATACCTCCTCTTCTCACATATTTTTCCTCAAAATTATTTTTTTGCAGGTCCTTATTCTATAGGATTTTTTGCAACATCTAGGGGACATGTAGCGGTGTCGGTAGCAAGAGTCATTATCTCCCTCAAACGGGGGACAATGTCATCAAGATGTGAAACTGTACAAGGAGTCGAACTGTCAGGAGGTTGAATCTGCTCGGTCACACACGCAGATGCAGGATATCAATGTTCAGGAAGGCGCTATGCGGTATTCAGTCGGAGGGGTCACTGCATAGAGAGTATGCGGTATGCGGGAGTGTATGCAAGGAGTATGTGGTTTGGTATTTTTTATTATTAAAAATATAAATCAATATTTAATATTACGTTAATATCCTCAGTCGGGAGAGTATGTGGGGAGTATGCGGTTTTATGCGATTTTATGCGGAAGAGTATGCAGTTTTATGCGGGGAGTATGAGGTTTTATGCGGGGAGTATACGGTTTTATGCTATTATGAGGGTGGGGCTATTAGGTTTTAGATTAAATAAAAAAAAGTTCTATCAGAAAAGCGGCCGAGTATGCGGCCGCATAAGGGGTCTACTCGACCGAGTATGCGGGTAAACCCGCATACATGGTCGTTTCATCATACTCGGAGCGACAAGGCCCCCGAGTACGAGTATGCGGTCGAGTATGCGACTTACTCGGCCGCTTTTCTGAACACTGCGGGATATCCATGTTTCTGATAGCATCTATCCTCGTAATGACTTGGGCGACAACAATAGTTGCAAGGGCCATGCTGACGTCCACCTCTGCCATGGGGACCACAACGTTTGAAATGAGTAGAACCTCCCATGTCGTGAGATTCAACCATCGCTGAGGAGGTCTATGTGGTGGAAGGTGGAGGGACAAGTAGCCTACTGAGACAATTTTATGCCTCCATGGGAGGAATGGTTGTACATGTATGCGTGCTGCCTCGTACTCAGGATCCATGCCAAGAAAACTCCAACCATCGTGGAGCTGTATGTCATATGATGCTCAGTTGATGTGGTAATGAGCATGAAGTTGTAAAGCATCTCGAACATATGTCACGAAGTGGAGTAGAATGTATGCATGAAACAACCGTTCTGCTTAATCATGTAGATATCGAATTGTAACTGAAGAATCTTTGCCTCATTCTCTGGTTGGGCAAGTGGTTGCCATGATATCCCTCACCATCTTGGTGGTGGACTGGTTCAAAATGTCATTGGCGATCTATGTGGTAAGAGTACCATAGAGCCAAATACGCGCATGCATGTCATATTGCTACAACGAAGCATTCTCCCCAATCTTATCCGTCGAATCTGGTTGTGTCAGAATGTGCTCTTTGTTATTGCACTACAAGAGGGTCAAGAACTGCATGGACCACAACTCATAGTTGGTCACATCCACCTTCACGATGGGAGTCAGCCCTTAAAGGAACTGAATGAAGAGAAGACATCATCCTTGTTCTTCGACGTGACGGAAAAAGAGGCTAAAACAAAACTCGACTGGGGTACCAGACCAATCCGAGCGAGTCCACAAGATCATGTGGAGGATTAGGTGTATGTGTAGACTCATACAATCATCCTCGTCAATCCTCAATCAGTGCTAGGGCCTAAAAAGATCATTTACTACTCCGAAATCACCTTTTTTTGAACAAAATCAGATCGTACATGTGTGGGCAGCATAGGAGAAGGGTAGAAGGTCCATAATGTCGACCCCTCAGGATCCGGGTACCCGTTTACGCGCAATTCGCAAGATATCATTCACAATTATATCGCACAAGTTGTAAAAATACAGGGAAAATTTTTTTTTTCGCGACTATGACATTCATTCTCAATACATTACCACAAGGAAAGGAGACAATATGGCACCAAAACTCTTTTCATTAATATTCATATCCATTTACAACATGTACAAGCATATTCCATATTACAACATATATCCCAAAATGTGTTACAAAAGAGATAACATTTACATCATTATCTGGACAAAAACTGAGACAAGTAATTCATACCGACGGGTATAAACTCGGTCTCCAGGAAGCATGTGTAGCTACTGAGCTGCAGGCTGTTTGCCTGCCACACATATTAGGAAAGAAAAGGCGTCAGCGGTTGCTGGTACCTCCCAAAAACTGATATAAAATAACGGACATTTATTATTTACAAAAGAAACAAGCAGAAAGACGAGAGCAACTCAAATTAAGATTTAATTCTACTTGCAAATGAAAACGGTTTTTCAGGTTACTTGTAAGCATCTCAAATGTTGTCCCATAACCTGGCATTTCCCACATGTGACATATGTATAACTAGTTGCGTATTCATGAGTGTATGAGTGTAAGCACATGTATCATTTTCTTCAGAAATCCCGTTGGTAAGTGAAATGGAAAAGTTAAGATTAGAAAGATCTATTAATTTAATTAAATTCTTGGGTAGAGAGAGAATAGTCTTTTGATCGTAACTTCTCCAATTCTTAACTTCAATGATTCAGATATAACTCCAGGTAATTTAGATATAGATATGAATGATCTAGATATATAATCGCCAAGTCTGTTGGCGAAGTAACTCAAGCGGTGAAGAAGCCTGCAAATGGCTCTTCCGTCTCGCCCTCTAATTGGAAGTGCGGTCCAATAGAGGGATAGGTCTATTCTCCAACTACACCACTGAGACGGGTGAGAGAGACTCCCTAGAAAAGTCGCTCTAGAGAAAACACAGCCCGACTAGTACGGGCAACCGAGCTCGTACGTAAAGCTGAAAAACCAGGATCCCCCGCCTGGGCATCCTAAAACAGGGTCAGCGGAACTGGTCTAAAGTCTGGATCCCAACGAGGTGTCAAAACACTGCGAGCTCGCGTAAAAACCGAAAGAGGATTGGGATCCTAGACCCGCGCACTTGGCGGCCGCTGCCCAAACTGGCCTTCCTATTCTCCCGCCCAGGTGAGAGTCACCGCGCTCTCGCACAGTCAGATGTAAAGGTCATCATGACTGGCATTAATAAATTATTAATCATAACTGATTCCTAATCATCTCCACTTGATTGTTTACTCATTTCTTACTAAACTCTTCATGTGGTTAGTAGAACAGAACTAAGTCTTTTGGTTAACGATCTTATTGATATTCCTAACATTTATCAATTATATGGATATCTTTGCTTACGGGTCCATCTGGTTTTAATAATTGATGATCAGCTTTTTAGCCCTAAAGTCATCTTATATTGTTCAAATTTTGTACTGGGTCACAATGCAAAGGTTGATAGTAAAAAAATGTAGGTTTATGATTTACCGTGATACTTCTAACAAGAGCTCAATTGGTAGCAAGTAGGATATGTATGTTGGTATATGTGATATGATTTGTATAAACCTAATACAATAGAATTCAAATCGAATAAACCTGGATCTTTCTATCCATGAAACCATAGAGAATGTGTTTGATAGATAGCTTTCATGCTATGTTGTTATTAATACAGTTCTTTTTTTTTAAAAAAAAAATATAAGGATAGCACTGCCTGCTATTCTCTGTCTTTGAGGAGAATTTATGTTATGAACAGAATAAAAATATAACAATTGGCATAACAGAATAATTGGGATTGTGAAGATAATGGGAATGAGTACAATCATTACTTCATTTTTTTCTACTCTGAATATTAACATAGATTTCAGTACAAATAGATTTGCTAAACATGTAGGATCGAGGCTTGTTTCATGCATTATTTGTTATATTCTCATGTACCCATATGATCCAGGTACAAAATTAATTATCAGCCCATAACATCAGCAAGAGACTATTGGCATGAGTTTTTTTTTTAACCTATGTGAATTGTTCAGACTCCTTCATTGTCTTACTTCAGCAAGAAAAATTTCAATTACTAGACATCTCTTGATAGATGACTTGAATGGTATCTAGTAGTTTAGAATAAGGAAATACATAGACTAATCCCGGAGATTGATTTCTCATATTTTTCTTTATATATATATTTACTGTCTCCCATTAATTGCATCATATTTCCTGCCAGCAGTAATACTAAACTGTAATCAAGGATATAAATCATGTATGAGAAAAGATGGGTCGGTATACTTATAATAACAGAATATAAAAATTTTCGGCAGAAGAAACATGAGCAGATTCCAAATTTTTTTTCCTTTTTTTTTTCATGAGAAACCCATAAGATTTCTGGGAACAATATGTGACAAGATCCATGAGGGGTAACAAGAGAAGAATGATTGTGCATAAATGGTAGCAAGAGATGTGTAAATTTGTGCATGCATGGCAGCAAAAGAGGTATAGGGATTGTACCTTGGATTTTTCTCCAATCTTTGGAGCAAAACACATGCAGGAGGTTTAGTTTGATGAAGATGAGCAGCTGATGGGGGTGTTTCCAGGAAAATTGCAGCTGCTGGAATTGCAATTGCTTGATACGGAAGAGCTCCAGGAGCTTGATTGATTTCTGCAACAATCGAAGAAGGAAGGTTGCTGGACATCCAGAAATGGCAGCATGCAGCAGAGGACTTGTGAGGTCTTGGAGCCTTCTCGTTAGAATTTTGGGAAAGGATTTGGGAGGAAAAGGAAAGAGGGCTTGAGGTTATTTACAAGAGAAGCATGTGCCTTGTTTTTAGACATGTGGAGGAAGGAAGAGATGGCTAAGTGGCTGGAAAGGAGAGACATTTAAAGGCCATATGGCCTGCTGTAGTTGTCTACTACGGCTGACAATAAACAAAATTTATTATGTAAATATATATATATATATATTTACCAATTTCTCTCTTTAGTTCACATACTTAAAATTGACCTCAGGCGCACATCGGACCTCTGATTTCGACGCGCCATAGCTCGATTTGACCGTCTCAAAATGACGATCAAAATGAGTATAATGTTGATATACTTTCGGTCAAGTTTCGAATACTCGAAATTTTCGGATACGGCTTTTGTCTAAGACTAAATTTTGTAATTTAAAATATCATATGACCTCCGATTGACGAACGGTCGATTCCGTTGGTCTTATATCGTCGAATCGGATCAAATGACGGTCTCGGTTCGTTTTGCGGTTTCCGAATTTGCGTCGCGGCTTTTCACGGCACGCTTTACGAAGGGACCGATTTTTGGCCGATTTCGTCCGAACGACTTTTGATTCACTATCAATTGGTCGTTTTAGGTTGGTTTGTATTGACCGACAATGTTTTTGGGTTCGTTAGACCCAAAATCGGACGACTTCAGGTTTGATTGGAAACCGGATGTTACAAATATAAAAACCTCAAAGGGAGTCTCGTCCTCGAGACTCGAGTTAAGGCTATTCGGTGATTTGTTTGAATTTCATATGTCCATAAAAACCTCAAAGGGTTTTGAACCCATAAAAACCTCAAAGGGAAAACAAGTCATATATTTATAATGTATCTAATTACAAAAGCTTGTTGTGTTGATTACATCAGAATAGCTGCGGGTATCGTGCCCGCATGTCGGCTTCAGTCTCCCATGTTGCTTCCTTGACGCCGTGTCGGTGCCACAAAATCTTGACCAATGAAATCTCTTTGCTGCGAAGTTTCTTCACGGCACGGTCAAGTATCTGGACAGGCTTCTCCTCATAGGTCAGATCCGGCTCTATATCGAGATTCTCGTAACTGATAATGTGTCGAGGGTCGTGGACATATTTCTTCAGATTGGATATGTGGAAAACATCATGAATAGCTGAAAGATGTGGAGGAAGGGCTACTCGGTATGCCACTTTCCCCACTCTAGCCAGAATCTCAAAAGGTCCAACATATCGTGGCGCCAACTTGCCACGAACACCGAATCTCTGCACTCCCTTCATGGGAGATACTCGCAAAAATACCCAATCTCCAACCTATAATCGATAGGAGTGTCATTAATATGAGAGTAATTTGGACATATTTATATATGTCATAGATGAAGAAGAAATAATTAGATTACCTGGAACTCTAAGTCTCTCCTCCGACGATCCGCATAGCTCTTCTGGCGGCTCTGTGCCGTCAGAAGCCTCCGCCTCACAAGATCAACAGCTCTCGCAGTCTCCTCCAAGAGATCCACGGAATATAAAGCATGATCACCTACCTCACGCCAACTGAGAGGTGTGAGGCATCTCCGCCCGTATAGGGCCTCGAATGGTGCCACGCCAATACTGGAGTGATAGCTGTTGTTGTACGTGAATTCCACCAAAGGCAAATGGTCCTTCCAGGACCCTTTCCACTCCAAAGTGCATGCGCGAAGTAGATCCTCAAGTGTCTGAATGGTGCGCTCAGTCTGCCCGTCTGTCTGCGGATGATAAGCAGAACTCATCTTCAGCTCTGTCTGTAGTGCTGACATGAACTGATGCCAATAGTGAGATGTAAATCTCGAATCCCTGTCAGACACCACCTCTCGTGGTATACCGTGCAGCCTGATAATGTTCTGCACATAGAGCTTGGCCAATCTGGATGGAGTATAAGTCGTGTTGACAGGTATGAAATGGGCTGACTTGGTCAACCTATCAACAACGACCCATATGGAATCATGGCCACCTGGTGTCTTCGGTAATCCCGTGACAAAATCCATAGAAATGCTCTCCCACTTCCACTCGGGAATGGGGAGAGATTGCAGTAATCCTGATGGTCTCCTGTGCTCAGCCTTGACCATCTGACAGGTCATGCATCTGCTAACATGTAGCGCCACATCGCGCTTCATCCCATCCCACCAGAAATGTCGACGCAGATCACGGTACATCTTCGTACTGCCTGGATGGATAGATAACCGTGAACTGTGTGCCTCGTCCAAAATGTCTCTGCGAAGCTGCTCATCATTGGGTACAACGACCCGTCCTGCCTTCCATTAAATAGACTCTATCACAACAAAGTCGTCAAATTCGTCCTTGACGGCGCGCATGTATCTATCATGAATCCAAGGATCAGTCTTCTGGCCTTCTACAATACGATCCCACAGACTGCTGTATCGTGGAGGCACGGCGGTAGAAATGGATGTGCTCTCCTGAGGATGCCAATCGGTCAAAGCTGCAAGCGTATCCCACGTGTATAGCCAGTTCGCCGTACCATCAGCATGTGCTCTCCTGCTAAGTGCATCAGCCACCACGTTTCCCTTACCGGGATGGTAAGAGATCGTGCAATCATAGTCCTTCAGCAATTCGAGCCATCTACGCTGCCTCATGTTCAGCTCCTTCTGATCAAAGATGTACTTCAGACTCTTGTGGTCTGTGAAAATCTCGAAGTTCACCCCATATAGATAGTGGCGCCAGATCTTCAAGGCGAAGACAACTGCCGCCAACTCCAAGTCATGTGTGGGGTAGTTCCGCTCGTGCGGTCTCAACTGTCGTGATGCGTAAGCAATCACCTGTCCTTTCTGCATCAACACTGCTCCTAGACCTTCTCCAGATGCATCTGTGTAGACTGCATAGTCCTGAGTGCCTGAAGGAAGAGCAAGAATAGGTGCTGTGGTCAACCTCTCCTTCAGTGTCTGGAAGGCCTGCTCACATGAATCGTCCCAAATGAATGGAACTCCCTTCTGCGTCAATCGTGTCAATGACGGACGATGCGTGAAAATCCGCTGACAAAGCGTCTGTAATAGCCCGCTAATCCGAGGAAGCTCCGAATCTGAGTGACTGTCTTGGGCTGCTCCCAAGACATAACTGCATCTGTCTTCGCGGGATCAACTGCAATGCCTGCTCCAGAAATGATATGCCCGAGAAATGAGACCTGGGATAACCAGAACTCACACTTGCTCAATTTGGCATATAGCTTGTGCTCTCGTAATATGTCTAAGACGATCCGCAGATTATTAGCATGATCCTCTTCATTCCGTGAATAGATGAGCACATCATCGATGAACACCACTACAAACTTGTCCAAGTATGGACGGAAGATACGGTTCATCATATCCATGAAAGCCGCAGGTGCATTGGTGAGCCCAAACGGCATCACCACAAACTCGTAGTGTCCATAGCGAGTCCTGAAGGCTATTTTTGGAATGTCCGACTCGCGAATCCTCAGCTGATGGTAGCCTGAGCGAAGATCGATCTTCGAGAAAACCGAAGATCCCTGGAGTTGGTCGAACAAATCATCAATGCGCGGCAAGGGATAACGGTTTTTCACCGTTCTCTTGTTCAGCTGCCTGTAATCGATGCATAACCTCATGGATCCATCCTTCTTCTTGACAAATAGAACCGGAGCACCCCAAGGTGAAGTGCTCGGCCTCACGAATCCTAAGTCAAGCAACTCCTGCAACTGCACCTTCAGCTCCCTCAACTCGGCTGGTGCCATGCGATATGGTGCCATAGAGATCGGCTGCGTATCTGGTAACAATGTGATCTCGAACTCAATCTCCCTCTCAGGAGGTAGTCCTGGTAGCTCATCAGGAAATACGTCAGGGTATTCTGAGACTACTCGGATGTCCTGTATCATCGGCTCCTGATCAGACACCTCTCGAACAAAAGCAAGGTAAGAATCGCAACCCTGATCAACAAGTCGCTGGGCTCGCAATACTGAAATGTACTCCATGGTGGAGTCATGTGTAGTACCCTCAAACGTGAACTCGGGTAGATCTGGAATCCTGAAGACAACCGTCTTCGTAAAGCAATCAACAAGTGCATGATGAGTGGATAGCCAATCCATGCCTAAAATCAAGTCGAACTCATCAAGCTGTAGGAGTAGACAGTCTGCGATCATCTCGTGACCGCCAATCAGTACGGGCAAGTGCCTGACTATCAGAGATATGACAAATAACTGGCCACCTGGCCCTCGGATGTGATATGGAGACGATAGCGTCTCTGCAACTCTATCTAAAGAAACAAGCAACCTCGAAGCAAGGAAAGAGTGTGTCGCGCCGGAATCAAATAAAACATGGAAAGGTCGGCCCAAGACTGAGACCATACCTTTCACTACAGTAGCGGCTGAACGTGCCTGCTCCTCAGTAACTGCGTGTAACTGCCCCTGCCTGGCTGATGCAGCACTAGATCCTGCCATACTCTGCGTCTGTCTCGGCTGCTGTCGCCTAAAGTTGGAGTTCCTGCCACGGAAACTCCCTGAACGCTGAGTCTGAGGCTGTGGCTGTGAAGGCTGTGGCTGAGGCTCGCCAGAAGCCTGTGGGCACTGTGCTCGGTAGTGTCCCCACTCGTGACATCGGTAGCACCGGACTGGTCGAGTAGAGGGAGTAGCTATGTCCGTGCTCCGAGCTGGTCCTGCAGGTGGTCTATCTGCTCGCTGCGACCCAGATGGTCGAGCGGACTCTGTACCTCGTCCGGCAAGTGCTCCTCCTAGAGTAGTCGATGGAGAAGAGCGAGCACTGCCAGAGAATGTCGAACCTGTGGGTCGGAATCGTCTGGCTGACCTCTGCTGCTGAAACGGTCGACGTATCGGCCCAAAATATCGCCGCGGTCTAGGCGGTGCTCCAGACGAGCTCCCGTAACGTCTCCCTCTGATGTCCTCGAACTTCTCCGCAGCATCGGTAGCCTCGGAGATAGAAGTGATATGCAGTCCAGCCAGCTTCTCCTGCACCTCCTCTCGCATGCCGCCAATGAACTTCTCCAGATTCTCCTCTGGAAATGCGCCAGCTGCTCGTGTGTGTCGTGACAATTCTGTGTATCGGATGAAATAATCTCTGGCGGTCATCTGTCCCTGACGAAGCTCTGCAAACAGTCGGCGCTGGGACTCCCTCCACTTCGCCGAAAAGAAGTGGGCTCTGAACCTCGTCACAAAATCGTTCCAAGTAGGCTCTCGGCCTAACTCGGACACTACGGCCTCCCACCATCGCTCGGCGAAGTCTATCAGTGAATACTCTACGAAAGATAGCCACGTGTTTCGTGGCGCATTAATCGCCCTGAGCACTTTCATTACTCTCATCAACCACTGCTCAGCGTCATCTGGTGGACCTGTGCCCTCGAACAAGGGTATGTTGGCCCGCTGATAAGAAGTGAAGACTGACTGGTGCCTGTGAATGGCTGCAAACTCGTGTGCATCCTCGTCGGCAAGGTCAACAGGGTCCTGTTCCCTGTCTAAGTCTGCATCCTCCTCAGCTCCATGCTCTGGAATGTCCTCTAGTGGATCATCAGGACGAGGCTGCTCCACCTCAACGGACTGGTGCTGGTCCTGTCGTATCCCATCCTGGGATGGATAGTACGTGAAATCTGACAGGTCCTCGAATCTCATCTCTATGTCCGTCTGCCTGTCAGCAATCTCGGTCTGCTGGGCCAATATCTGCTTCTGCTGGCCTCTCATAGCAGCCTGCTGCTGCTGAAGATCAGTAAGTGCGCTCAGTATGCGTGCCAGCTGATCAGAAGTATCCTGACCTGGTCGAGATGCCATGGCTCTGCATAAGAACCATAATTAGTCATAGAAATGCCCTAGACAGATATTTATCATAAATGCTTTTCTCTTCTTGGGATATAAGATGAAAATTAATGAAATTGGTGACATCTGTGGTTATTGATTATGAATGTCATATTTCCCTTCTCGAACTCACGACAAGTCGGTAGACTGTCGCTATTCGAGATCTTAATGCGATCGGAATTGTAATATCGCGAATGTGCGTATCGGGGTACCACTGCTCTGATACCAAACTGTCGACCCCTCAGGATCCGGGTACCCATTTACGCGCAATTCGCAAGATATCATTCACAATTATATCGCACAAGTTGTAAAAATACAGGGAAAATTTTTTTTTTCGCGACTATGACATTCATTCTCAATACATTACCACAAGGAAAGGAGACAATATGGCACCAAAACTCTTTTCATTAATATTCATATCCATTTACAACATGTACAAGCATATTCCATATTACAACATATATCCCAAAATGTGTTACAAAAGAGATAACATTTACATCATTATCTGGACAAAAACTGAGACAAGTAATTCATACCGACGGGTATAAACTCGGTCTCCAGGAAGCATGTGTAGCTACTGAGCTGCAGGCTGTTTGCCTGCCACACATATTAGGAAAGAAAAGGCGTCAGCGGTTGCTGGTACCTCCCAAAAACTGATATAAAATAACGGACATTTATTATTTACAAAAGAAACAAGCAGAAAGGCGAGAGCAACTCAAATTAAGATTTAATTCTACTTGCAAATGAAAACGGTTTTTCAGGTTACTTGTAAGCATCTCAAATGTTGTCCCATAACCTGGCATTTCCCACATGTGACATATGTATAACTAGTTGCGTATTCATGAGTGTATGAGTGTAAGCACATATATCATTTTCTTCAGAAATCCCGTTGGTAAGTGAAATGGAAAAGTTAAGATTAGAAAGATCTATTAATTTAATTAAATTCTTGGGTAGAGAGAGAATAGTCTTTTGATCGTAACTTCTCCAATTCTTAACTTCAATGATTCAGATATAACTCCAGGTAATTTAGATATAGATATGAATGATCTAGATATATAATCGCCAAGTCTGTTGGCGAAGTAACTCAAGCGGTGAAGAAGCCTGCAAATGGCTCTTCCGTCTCGCCCTCTAATTGGAAGTGCGGTCCAATAGAGGGATAGGTCTATTCTCCAACTACGCCACTGAGACGGGTGAGAGAGACTCCCTAGAAAAGTCGCTCTAGAGAAAACACAGCCCGACTAGTACGGGCAACCGAGCTCGTACGTAAAGCTGAAAAACCAGGATCCCCCGCCTGGGCATCCTAAAACAGGGTCAGCGGAACTGGTCTAAAGTCTGGATCCCAACGAGGTGTCAAAACACTGCGAGCTCGCGTAAAAACCGAAAGAGGATTGGGATCCTAGACCCGCGCACTTGGCGGCCGCTGCCCAAACTGGCCTTCCTATTCTCCCGCCCAGGTGAGAGTCACCGCGCTCTCGCACAGTCAGATGTAAAGGTCATCATGACTGGCATTAATAAATTATTAATCATAACTGATTCCTAATCATCTCCACTTGATTGTTTACTCATTTCTTACTGAACTCTTCATGTGGTTAGTAGAACAGAACTAAGTCTTTTGGTTAACGATCTTATTGATATTCCTAACATTTATCAATTATATGGATATCTTTGCTTACGGGTCCATCTGGTTTTAATAATTGATGATCAGCTTTTTAGCCCTAAAGTCATCTTATATTGTTCAAATTTTGTACTGGGTCACAATGCAAAGGTTGATAGTAAAAAAATGTAGGTTTATGATTTACCGTGATACTTCTAACAAGAGCTCAATTGGTAGCAAGTAGGATATGTATGTTGGTATATGTGATATGATTTGTATAGACCTAATACAATAGAATTCAAATCGAATAAACCTGGATCTTTCTATCCATGAAACCATAGAGAATGTGTTTGATAGATAGCTTTCATGCTATGTTGTTATTAATACAGTTCTTTTTTTAAAAAAAAAAATATAAGGATAGCACTGCCTGCTATTCTCTGTCTTTGAGGAGAATTTATGTTATGAACAGAATAAAAATATAACAATTGGCATAACAGAATAATTGGGATTGTGAAGATAATGGGAATGAGTACAATCATTACTTCATTTTTTTTCTACTCTGAATATTAACATAGATTTCAGTACAAATAGATTTGCTAAACATGTAGGATCGAGGCTTGTTTCATGCATTATTTGTTATATTCTCATGTACCCATATGATCCAGGTACAAAATTAATTATCAGCCCATAACATCAGCAAGAGACTATTGGCATGAGTTTTTTTTTAACCTATGTGAATTGTTCAGACTCCTTCATTGTCTTACTTCAGCAAGAAAAATTTCAATTACTAGACATCTCTTGATAGATGACTTGAATGGTATCTAGTAGTTTAGAATAAGGAAATACATAGACTAATCCCGGAGATTGATTTCTCATATTTTTCTTTATATATATATTTACTGTCTCCCATTAATTGCATCATATTTCCTGCCAGCAGTAATACTAAACTGTAATCAAGGGTATAAATCATGTATGAGAAAAGATGGGTCGGTATACTTATAATAACAGAATATAAAAATTTTCGGCAGAAGAAACATGAGCAGATTCCAAATTTTTTTTTCCTTTTTTTTTTCATGAGAAACCCATAAGATTTCTGGGAACAATATGTGACAAGATCCATGAGGGGTAACAAGAGAAGAATGATTGTGCATAAATGGTAGCAAGAGATGTGTAAATTTGTGCATGCATGGCAGCAAAAGAGGTATAGGGATTGTACCTTGGATTTTTCTCCAATCTTTGGAGCAAAACACATGCAGGAGGTTTAGTTTGATGAAGATGAGCAGCTGATGGGGGTGTTTCCAGGAAAATTGCAGCTGCTGGAATTGCAATTGCTTGATACGGAAGAGCTCCAGGAGCTTGATTGATTTCTGCAACAATCGAAGAAGGAAGGTTGCTGGACATCCAGAAATGGCAGCATGCAGTAGAGGACTTGTGAGGTCTTGGAGCCTTCTCGTTAGAATTTTGGGAAAGGATTTGGGAGGAAAAGGAAAGAGGGCTTGAGGTTATTTATAAGAGAAGCATGTGCCTTGTTTTTAGACATGTGGAGGAAGGAAGAGATGGCTAAGTGGCTGGAAAGGAGAGACATTTAAAGGCCATATGGCCTGCTGTAGTTGTCTACTACGGCTGACAATAAACAAAATTTATTATGTAAATATATATATATATATTTACCAATTTCTCTCTTTAGTTCACATACTTAAAATTGACCTCAGGCGCACATCGGACCTCTGATTTCGACGCGCCATAGCTCGATTTGACCGTCTCAAAATGACGATCAAAATGAGTATAATGTTGATATACTTTCGGTCAAGTTTCGAATACTCGAAATTTTCGGATACGGCTTTTGTCTAAGACTAAATTTTGTAATTTAAAATATCATATGACCTCCGATTGACGAACGGTCGATTCCGTTGGTCTTATATCGTCGAATCGGATCAAATGACGGTCTCGGTTCGTTTTGCGGTTTCCGAATTTGCGTCGCGGCTTTTCACGGCACGCTTTACGAAGGGACCGATTTTTGGCCGATTTCGTCCGAACGACTTTTGATTCACTATCAATTGGTCGTTTTAGGTTGGTTTGTATTGACCGACAATGTTTTTGGGTTCGTTAGACCCAAAATCGGACGACTTCAGGTTTGATTGGAAACCGGATGTTACACATAAGGTGCCTCTCGAAGGCCTAGGAGGCCAACAGAGGGTTGGTGGTTGTAGGACGGCGCACATGCATCCAAGCAGCCTAGCTGGCTGCGCAAGGGGCTAGGCGATGACAATGACAACCTACCTTGGTTGTTGCGGCAATGCAGAGGCCATATGGGGGGCTAGTGGTCACAATGGCATAAAGCCCTTCGAGAAGGAGGCTGGTGTCCAGGGCGGCGATGACGCACGAAAGAGAGGGACAACATGTGAGTTTAGGGTACGACGTACAGAACTCCGGTTTAGGACCATCACTCTAATACCAAGGCGAAATCTTCTCCCACTATAAATAGGGCCAGCTACATGGATTCTTCCTCAAATTTATGTTGAAAGATTCGACTATTATTATGCTAGTTGTCGACTCCCTGACGTAATTCCCATAGAGGGATTTGAACCCCAATCTTTAGGGTAGTATACACATTGTACTACCACCAGAACAAAGAGAAATAATGATTTGCTTTTTCATGAGGCCCTAAGGTTCTCTTACATTAAGGAGATACATGTTGGGCAAATTACATAATGTAGACAGAAAAAAAAGAGAATGCATAAAAGTGATAGAAGATAACAAATCTCTCAACACTGAAATTTACAAGGATCTTAGTTTTCATATATAACAAACAACAACGAAGCATTTTCCTACAATTAAGTAGGGAATCAGATTCAGTTTTGAGAAAAACTTATAATTTCGATTAAGCAATCAAAATACTTTGATTCAATCCAAAAATTGATCAGCAATGGGGAAATTTAATACGTAATGCGTTGGTCATCACACACGATCCCTTTGCCTCTAATATGCATTTCAAACATGCAACTCTTGGAAAACCACATCACAATCACAAAGGGATTGATGCGGAATAAAGGTTAATCCTTACGGTAAAAGCCATGTGACAAGACTCTCTCCATTCATTACGGTAAAGGTCAGTTCTTTTTATCCTTTTATGAATGTAGATTGTAAGTTACATATATAGTTCTCAATGGGTAAATGGATCCTCATTCATGATCCATTTATCTTATAAGTTAAACACTCAACACTCCCTCACAAGTTGGGTTTTGAAATTGTACACGCCCAACTGGCTCCCATTCTTCTCAAAACTATGCGTGGGAAGCCCCTTGTTGAAAACATCAACCACTTGATCTTCAGTTTTTATGTACAACACAAGCTCCTTAAAGTTAATTTTCTCTTTAATAAAATGCCAAACAATCTCCACATGTTTGGTTATATCATGTAGGACATGATTGTTGGATAGATTTACAACATCCTCACTATCACAAAATAGTTCTATTAGAGAATATAATTGGATCTCTACGATCAAATTATCATAAACTTATTTGTAATCCCATAAAGAATAATGATAGGATATTGGTGTGTTGTTAGAGCTATATATAGAGCCTCACGCCTATTTCAATTGTTGAGAGATTTTTTTATCTTAAATACAGGTGAACCCCCCTTTTTGGGGGGTCACCGCCGAGGTATTTCATTAAAAAGGAAAATAAGGGTACATTACCGTGAGCTCCAGAAAGCGTAGAGTGTGTTACAGTCCAAAATTACATTTTCATAATAAAACATCTGATTGTTGAAAATCAAATCATTCCTTGCCATCCAGAATGCCCATAGAACCGCAAACGCCTTCGAGCAGTCGTCCATTGAGTTGCCTCCAAACCTTCGTAAGGATCTCCATACTTCCGTTGTCCCCTCACTCCCTGCCCATTGAACGCCGACCCCCGCCCATACTTTTTCCGACTCCAGGCACTTAAAAAACAAATGTTATGCATCCTCTTCCATCCCTTCGCACCTGTCACACATCGAGTCCTCAACGCCAAGAATCCGCCCCCTCCGTGCCATGTCCCGTATGCACCCCTTTCATAAGAACCACAAAAAATCTTGACTCTGTTCGGTATTGCTGAGGCCCAAATGAATTTGACATCCGTGCAAAGGTCAGAATCTCGCTCCTCTGTCCCTCTACTCAGCTCCTCGTACGCCTTTTTAACAGAGAATCGGGTATCACTCCATGCAAAGTGGTCCACGACCGACGAGAACTCCCTCTATTCCGGCAACTCGGCTAGCATCTTGAGATAATCTTCAGTTCTTTGGTCCGACATCTCACTCATGAACTGCGGTGCCCAAGTCCCATCCACAGTCATCTGGACCGGGGCGCCCTCCTTCGCCACTGCCAACGCGAAAAGTCTCGGAAATCTCCCCTCTAACGTGCCATCGCCCGTCCAATCATCCTGCCAGAATCTGAATCCATGGCCATCGCCCACTGTAGGCCGGAGCTTATGCGACAAAAGTGGTAATGCCTGTCGAATCCCAGCCCAAAGAGGCGACCCAAAACGACATCTCCTAGCCTGAAGCTCACCCCCCAAGCCATAAATAGCTGTTAGCAGCCTGACTACCACCAAGTTTGAAGGACCTCAAATCCGACTCACCTATTTAGCAATGAGTCATCGTTTTATATATTTTTCTATTTCTTCAGTCTTTAGTATGTAATTTGCCCACCGGGGTTTCTCCTATCCATACAAGAGAACCTTGAGGCCTCATGAATAATCAAGTCATCATTTCCTTTCCATATGGTATCAGAGCAACTAACCTAGACCATAGACATGTGCCCTACTCTCCTCAACTACCCGCCGACCATCCTTAACCGCTAGCACAAGCGTACCGTCGTTACCACTTCCCCCCAGCTAACGGCCATGGCCCCTTTGCTCCCTCGCACTGCCGCCGGCAGACCCCTGTGGTGCTTTGCTGCCGCTGCCAGTGGCCCCTTTGCTCATCGTCAGGACCCCAAACCAGTCCCATAAGGTTCCGCAGATCACCTATCTCACTCCCCTCAGCACCTTTTCTGTGTCCAAGGAATATTTGCTGGGTAGATGGTGGGTGGTCGGGCATAGGCTATGCTAGATGGTTGGGTGATAAGTTGGTCTGGACAGGTGGAATAGGCTGGGCAGGGGTGGTTATGTTGGGCGGCTGTGGGAACTTTATGCATCTTTATATAGAGGTTAGGGTTACACCATAGCATAAGAAAAGATAAAAGGCACCTTGACGGGGTATAAGTATAACTCATCATGCAACAAGCTCAAATTGGGCTGATTTGGCACTAACTTGCTAGATGACCTGAGCACAAATAATCACATTCACTTTGTATATAAACAATGTGTATCACTTGCCTACGCTGAAAGTCCAAAAAAATATAGAATAGATGCATCATAAATAATGTACAAGAATTTGACCCCCACAAGTACATCAGCTTTTTAAAAAATAGAAGAAAGTGTCATGTGCAATAGGCTTGGGTTAAGAGGTTAAGAGAAACATACAAATCGTGCACTAACACTCCATTAATCTGCTAGAAACATAGGGGGTGCTGTGGAAAATAGAATAAGTTTATCTTTTGCTTGGAAAATATATAAAAAAAAGAACCGTTGCCGTAACAAGTGATAGATATCTAGTTCTGATGTTTATGCATGTTCCATGCTAACAGTAAAAGATTTTCCGTGTAATGGGTGCATAGGGAAGTATATTCAAGCCCAACTCACAAAGCATAACTTCAGAAGTGGTCAGTATTTGCACTCCACACACAGTGGGCCAGTATCAAATGAAGAGCAAGATAAAATGAAAGCATGAATAATAAGATTAACTGCAAGATATTAAAAGACCAGTTTGAAATGTATAGCAAGATCTTATTGTATAAATTTGGATTAGTACCATCAGAGTGATATGGTGCTGGGAAGAATTGGAGATAACAGAATGTCGACACGACCAATCCTGAGAAAAGAACTTTCAAATGGTCAGGTAGTACATTCAAATGATCAGATATAACAACTTTACCCTGAAAACACATCCGTAAGAAACTGACCGAGAATGCCTCCAGCAAACACATCCTGCCAATGATGCCAGTAATCATCCACTCGAGATATACCAACAAGACAAGCCACTAGCAAAGGAAGGAAAATAATGCATAGTTTTGCCACATGGCCTCTTTGGTCGAATGCTTTAATTTTCCCAGATAAATATAATGAAAGAAAACCTAGACCAGCGAAGCTCCCTACACAGAATCATTAGAGAAAAATAAAAGATACGGTACAAGCATTTTATCTTGACACTACCTAATAAAATGCCAAATTCACGTGCATTGAGATGTACAAACGAAAAAAAAAGAGGAGCTCTCTTTCATAGAATAAAATGATGCCAAAAAATTAGGCAATCATGCAGTCTAGTGATATCATTCGAGAAGTATTTTCAAATATTGTCATAAAAGTCAGCAGGTGCGCATTAATTTGGACTGGTACTACATTGGAAACACTATCTTATTACTATGAGACTGGCATTCAAAGTATCAATGACGAAATAGACTATGAGCTTTAATGAGACCCTAATACTGAGGTAAATCTGGAACAGGACACCATATAAGAATTCAAAAGGCCCACAACATCGTGTGCACTAATACAATACCCGAAGAGATATATTTCCCAAAGTTCTAAAAGTGTGAGGCAAGGAATAAGCCTCAAGACAAGCAAGGAATAAGCCTCACTTTTGGGATTAAAAAACCAAATTAGATATTATTAGAGATATTTTGTATTTTCCGATCTATTTTATCCCCATTATGTAATTTTACCTCCAAGGTTTCTCCTCTCTATATAAGAAAGCCCTGTGACCCTCAGAATAATCAAATCCTCATTTTATAACCACATAGTATCAAAGTGAATATCCTAAATCGGAGTCTTGAGACCCACCCATCCTAATCCCACCATCCGACCCCTCCCCTCCCCTGTTGCCTCATCACACGCACCACCTGGTGCCTCCTCCAACAGGCGTTGATTGATGTCGCAGCCTGCGTGGCTCTCCTCACTATAGTTAGGGCATCTTCGGGGCATCCCTTGTCGCTAGGGTCTCTTCGTTGCATCCCTATGCAACAAGTCCCGCTTCTAGGGTCGTTGCTCGAGCGTATCCAGGAGTTTCTCATCGTTGTAACAACCAACGACAATGTTCAGCCCTCGCTAGCAACGGCAATAGCAGTACATCCTCGTCGACAGTGTCATGTACGACCCAACAACCAACTAAGGGCCTCACATCTCATTTGTAGGCTATCCCTGGGCACTTCTTGTGTACCCTAGGTCCCTGAGAGGCCTGATTTTTGGCTATGTGGGTTGATTTGGACCACTAAACTCATCAGTAAGTCCAAGAGTGTCTTTAAGTTGATAGGAATGGTTGTGCTTTGAGTCTGGATACAAAAATGGTTACCCGTATGATTGTGTAAACATCTTCAGATCGGTCTATAGAATCAGTCACGTCCTTCCTCGACTCCATCATCTCAGAGAGCAATTTCGCTTATCCTCCTCGGGTGCTTTCAAAGGTCGGTGCCCATCGTCAAGACGGATGGGACCAATTATGAGTTATGATCCATGCAGTATATGACCATTATGTAATGCAACAAGGAGCACATTATGATCTAGACAGAGCTAGACCATAAAATCGAGGTGAATGATTCGTGGAAGCAAGATGACGCGTATGCACGTGTATGTCTTTCTAGTATTTTTACCAAAAAGATAACCAATGAGGTTCTTCAGGAACCCACTGCCAAGGGAAAGTGGGACATCCTCATAGCCACATATTCTCAGGCGAGGAGTGAGACAAAGATCTCGCAACATCAATACAACATTTTCATAACCAAGCAGGATGGTCGTACGCTTTATGCTTTCTAATCATGGCGTATGGGCATATTTGAGAAGCTTCACAGCTTCATGCCAATGAATGCTTCTGTAGAGCAATAGAAGGCGTACATGAATGCCACTATGGTCAGAGTTTTCCTACAACACTTGACTTATAGTATGATGTTGCATCGTATGTACCCAGCTTCTTATGGGTGCTTCTTTACCTCATGTGAGGGAGGCCTACAATAGACTAACCAGGATCATGATGCCTCAGGCAACCACTACTCAAACCTTTTCTGTGATGTCTGCATCTTGTCGCAGAGGAGCTCCAGCTCAGTTTCGAGGATGCAATGCCCGTAGCATAGGAGGTGTGCGTCGGCATTAGCACTGCACTTACCGTCACCATTTTGGCCACTTCAAGAACACCAGCTACCAGAAACATGGTTACCATATGCTTGCCCATGTTGCCGAGCAAATTAAGCCTCTTGTCATTTCTGTTAACCAAAAGTTTGATGACCTTGTCTCCCGCCTGAGGGAGATTATAACTCATGCTACCGGCTCTACTAGTGCTCCTTCAATACCTTCTAAAATTGATGCATATGCCAATCCTTAGATAACGCTTATGACCTCACTAAATATCATAGAGTAAACATTTCAAGTGGGTTAAGGTTTCCGGTGGTTCTCATCATCTTTACAGGGACAGAGCACGATCTGTAGAGATATGTTTCTTTACAATAGTTATTTCATGTTTTCGTACTAATTCCTAATTCCGTGTACTTATGAATGTCTTATGTAATTTACCCATAGGCAACTCTCCTATATAAGAGAGTCTACGGTTCACGGAATAAACAACTCTTTCTATTTTCTCAACATGGTATCAGAGCGGCGATCCTAGACCGGAGCTCCTGTATTGAAACCCTAACCCCCACCGCAAGCCCCTCCTCCCCGTGTCACGCTTCCACGCGCCGCACCTCGCCTCGTTATGCCTCCCTATGCTGCGCCTCACCCCGGGCAATACCTCCTTGCATCGTGCCTACCTGTGTAGCATCCCGTGTTGTGCCTCACCTAGGCTTCCGTGCCTCGACTTCTGTGTTGTGCCTAGGGTCGTGCTTCGACTTTTGTGCCGCCTAGGACCTTCCTCGCCGAGGCCTTTGCCGCCTTAGTTCCCGTGCATGATGCCAAGGCTTCTCCATGCCTCGTCGTTACCTAGGTTTTCGCCGAACCTCATTCTTTATGGGTTTGGTTGCCTGAGTCTACACATGCAACTGAATTCGTGAATGTCAGTGCAGACAAAAGTCTATCCAATCAACAACCCTAGTCTTCTATTATCATTATGCCAGAAAGCAAGACCGTTATGCCCTCCACAGACACCTTCAGAGGTCATGCGCTTATTGTGAAGTTGGATGGGTTAAACTATGAACTGTGGGCTATGCAGTTCATGAGTATGATGAAGTCTACCGGTAAGAAATACATTTTTACAGAGGAAGAGCCTGCTGAGAAGACTGGGGTTAACGCCTCATGGGAGGCGGATGATGCATATGCCAAGGTTTGACTATCATGCACGTTAGCAATTGAGATTGTTAATGATATTCTTCATCAGTCCACTGGAAAAGCAATGTGGGATATTCTTGCTGCTACCTATTCATAGGCAAAGAATGAGACGAAGATTCTACAACTCCAGCATGACATCTTCACAATCAAGCAGAATAGACGACCTCTCCACTCGTTATATACATCTTTGCGTGGAATGTTCGAGAAGCTCTATAGCTTCATGCCTCTCACATCTACCCCTGAGCAACAGAAGACCTACAGGAATGCCACTATGGTTGGTGTGTTCCTGGCAGCGCTAGATCATGAATATGAGGTGGCTCGTTCCCAGATTCTGACCAACTCCACTATTCCTCAAATGGAGGAAGCCTTTCGCAGGCTCAGTTGGATCATTGTTCCATCGTTTGTTGTAGCCCCGACATCTTCGATGATGGCAACCTCCCGAGGTCGAGGAGGCTCTCCTCAGTTTCGTGGACGAGGACCTCGCGACAGAGGAGGTCGAGTTCGTCAATCATGTAATTTTTGCCATCGTCCTGGACATACAGAGGATACATGCTACTCCAAGCATGGATTCCCTGCCTCTGCTCGAGTAGCTGAGCAGATTGAGCCTCTGGCTGCCTCTTCTCTGGATCAATGTTTTAAGGATCTGGTAGCACGATTGAGGGGCATTATACCTCCTTCTGGTTCTATGTCATCTCCATCGTCCCCTGGGAGTCATTCATATGTAGTGGCTTCAGCCTCCTCCAGTACCTCAAGTAGTACTTATGCACTAGCTAGCAGTGGTAGATCTGATGCTATAGAATGGATTATGGACTACGACGCCATACATCATTTGCGTGGCGACAAGGGTCAACTTACAGCCTACAAACAGGTTCCTCCATGACGAACAGTGATCAATGTCGATAGGACTCATTCGCTAATTACTGGACATGGGGAGATTAGTTTGACACCCTCTATGCATCTACAGAATGTGTTACATGCGCCTAACGTGTCAATGAATTTGTTGCCCATTAGTCAGATTACAAAGGATTTACATTGTCGTGCCATTTTTGAACATTGGGTGTGGCCATGAGCAGGGCAGTCTGTATTGCCTAGTTCGAACTCCCTATATTGGAATCTCCTCTCTCTCTCTCTGCTGGAACTGTCTCACCATTTACGTGGCACCTGCGCTTTTGTCATCTCCCACTCCAGAAACTGTGTCATGTTCTGCCCCAGATCTGGTCTCAAGCATCCTTCCAGTGTGAGGCATGTCAGTTGGGAAAACATCACCGCTCTACCTTTCCCAGTCGTCAGAGTCGGAGCTGTAGCTCCATTTTCGAGTTGTTTCATATAGATATTTGGGGTCCCAGTCGTATTCCTGATCACCAGGGGCACAGATTTAATCTAGTCGCTGTTGATGATTTCTCTCGTTTGTCTTGGGTCTTTTTGTTAAAGAATAAATCTGAAGAGGGAGATGTTATCCAAAATTTCTTGACCGAAATACAAAATGTCTTTTCTGTCTCAGTTAAAATTGTTAGAACTGATAATGCCTTGGAATTTCTCCAGTTATTTTTCAACCAAGGGAATTATTCATCAAACATCATGTACCTACACTTCACAACAAAATGGTATTGTAGAAAGGAAGCATCGCCATTTGCTTAATGTTACAAGAACACTTCTCATTCAGAGTCATGCTCCTCATTCCTTCTGGGGCGATGTTCTAACGGCATGTTATCTTATTAATGGCATGCCCTCGTTAGACTTGGGTGAGAAAGTTCCTTTCTCTCTTGCCTTTCCTGAGAAGGAATTGTTCTCCCTCACTCCTTGTGTGTTTGGCTCAGTCGCATTCGTCCACCAAGTATCTTCGGGTATTGACAAGCTCTCTCCTAGAGTTGTCAAGTATGTCTTTGTTGGGTACTCCAAGACGCAGAAAGGATACAAGTGTTATGATCCATTGCATAAGAAGTATTACGTTAGTGTCGATGTTACCTTTTTTGAGTCAGTGATGTACATTTCTCCAATAGGTGATCGGTCGATGTCTTCTGATACAGATGATAATATATGCATGCCACCACCACCACCATTACCTACCACATCTCCACCACCAACACCTACTTCACCGCCACCATCACCACTTCCTATGCCACCTCAACCTACAATAACGGTCCCAGTTCCACCTTAGTCTCACCATTATACCCGTCGGCCTGCTTCTACTCTGTTGGTGGAAATGAGAAATCTATTTATTCCATAGAACCCTAGGCTCTCTTATATAGAGAGGACCCATTGGTAAATTACATAAGAGTTTATAGAGAAAATAAAAATAAAGAAAAAGGTACACCGACTACAAATATTCTCTGCACTCCCCCTCAAGATGGAGTATAGATATCAATCATGCTCAGCTTGGAAGAACATCTCTGAAAAGGTCCTATGAGCAACGTCTTGGTAAAAATGTCGACAGTTTGCTCCTCTGAACTAACATGTGAAGTAGAAATCAAGCCCTTCTGGATCAAATCTCTAGTGTAGTGGTAGTCTACTTCGATATGTTTTGTTCTTTCGTGAAATGCTGGATTATTGGCAATAAACAAAGCTGCTTGATTGTCACATTGTAGCTGCATGGGTAGAGGTACATCTATATGCAAGTCTTCTAATACAGCTCGAACCCACATTATCTTCGTGCTTGCTAGCGCTAGGGCCCTATATTTAGATTAAGCAGTGGATCTCACGACAACAGTTTGTTTCTTGCTTTTCCAAGAAACCAGAGAGCTTCCCACGAAAAATGCAACGCCTAAAGTAGACTTACGATCCTTAGGACACCCTACATAGTCTGTGTTTGCACAAGCTGAAATAGATAAATCTGTGTTCTTTCTAAACAACAACCCTGAGCTTGGAGAAGACTTTAGATACCTCAGTATCATGCATATAGCATCCATATGTACATGTCTTGGCTGCTCCATAAATTGACTCACTCGACTTACTGCAAAAGCAATAACGGGTCGAGTTATAGTGATGTAAAGAAGCTTACCCACCATCTCTCTATATCTTCTCCTGTCCACCTCTTAAGTATCATTGTCATACAATTTCATACTTGGATCCATAGGAGTTCTCGGTGGTCTCCATCCAACCATGCCCGTTTCAACCAACAAATCTGTAATATGTTTCCTTTGGGTCATCACCAGACCCTGTGCATTCCTGGCAAATTCCAACCTCGGAAAATATCTTAGGGTACCATGATCCTTCGTGACCAAGAATGCTTTTATCATCTCTACTCCCTGAACATCATCTCCTGTAACCAGAATATCATCAACATATACCATGATGACAACCGTACCACTAGAAGTCTTCTAACTGAACAATGGGTGATCCGCATTTGATGTTTTGAATTCATGTCGTTCAATTAGGTGGGAATGCTTATGGAACCACGCACTTGGGCTATGTTTAAGGCCATATATCGCCTTGTGAAGTCTACACACCATATGATTCTCCCCCTCAGCGGCGAAACCCGGTAGCTGCTGCATGTAGACTTCTTCCTGCAAATCTCTATACAAGAATGCGACGATGCGTTCTTGACATCAAGTTGAAATATGGACCAGTCACGTACCACAACAACAGATAGAAGAATGCGAAGAGTAGAGTACCGAGCCACTGGAGAGAATGTATCCAAATAATCCACACCATAGGTTTGAGTAAAACCTCTCGAAACAAGACGTACTTTGTATCGGTCAAGACTGCCATCTGCATGCTACTTTACAGTGAACACCCATTTGCAGCTAACCATAGATGCGCCAGATGAAGCGGTAACCAAGCTCCATGTATCGCGGGACTGTAAAGCATGCATTTCTTCTTCCATAGCCAATCTCCAGCAATCAATTTTCATAGCCTCTCGATAAGTCTGTGGTATCTCCACGGAAGACAAAGCCGCAACAAATCTTTGGAAGTCACCTGTGAGACAGTGAAAAGAAACCTGGGAAGCAAAGGGATAAGACGTGCAAGTCCGTTTCAGCTTCCGAATAGCAACAGAGACATCAAGATCTTCGTCCACTGTACTCGATGGTGCACCCTCCTGCAAAGAAGAATCATGCACATGCACATTATCTGACCCATCATTAGGAATATCATCTGAACCAGTGTTGTTAAAAGCGAGAGGCGCTCCAAGGCGCTAGGGGGTGCAAAACGCCCGAGGCGCTAGGCGCTCCCTAGGCGCTCGCCTGAGAAAAGCAAGGCGCCATATATAAAAATAAATAAATTATGCACAAGTCTATGTAATATATGCACATAGACACATGTGTATGTATGTGTAATTGTAAATATATGTATGTATAACTTATATTTCAATCTAAGACCAATCCAATATATCTGTGGGTGTGTTTACATGCACGTATATAAATGTGTACGAGTACTTGTGTGTGTGTGTGTGTGTATAATTGTAAATATATGTATGTATTGCTTATATTTCAATTTAAAATCAATCGAACATATTTGTGGGTGTGTTTATAAGCATGTATATAAGTGTGTGCATGTACATGTCTATGTCTATGTATGTGTATGTATATGGTATCACCAAATTATATTTTGCAATTAATCCACTATTTATTAATGTGTATGTATAATGTATGCATGTACTTGCATATGTATGTATATGTATTAAATATTTGTGTTTATGTGTGTATTTGTATGTATGTGTATCTGTATGCGTATATATTTGCATACATGTGTACGCGTTTATGTATAAGTATGCGTACATGCCTATGTATACATGTGTGCATTGTCTATTTATATGTATATATATATGTATATTTATAATACTTCAAGCTAATATATATATAGAGAAGAATATATACTTTTTAGTCAAAAAAGTATATGTAATATTTAGAACTAAAACATGAATGTACATGTATACGTATATGAAATAGAAGTGTGTGTAAATTACATATACATGTGTGTGCATATGTATAAGTATGTGTGTTAATGATACTTAGAACTAATATATATCCAATATAAAAACCTAAACATGTATAAAAATCCCACAAAGTCGGCAAAAAACCTTACTTTTGCCTTAGGCGCTCAAGGCGAGCGCCTAGAGCCTCAAGCTAGGCGCTCGCCTGAGCGGTGCCTGAGGCAAAACGCCTCGCCTAGAAGGAGGCAAGGCGCTAGGGCCTCGCCTCGCCTCGCCTGGGAGCCTAGGCGAGCGCCCGGAGGGCTTTTGACAACACTGATCTGAACATACCTGAGGCGTGATGGATGCTTGACGTGCCGCCTGATCGGGACCTGACCGACATGTATAGAATTTAGGTAATGATGGGATAGGTGGTTGTGGTGGTGGTAGTGGAGATGACATCGACGTAACAACCGGGACATGAATGGACACAGGTGGACTCAGACTAGGAGGAGGAGGAAGATAGATGTCATCATTAGATGTGGAAGAAGCCAGCCTGTCACCTGCAGGGGAAAAGTACATAACGGACTCAAAAAATGTAACATCAGCACTGACAAAATATTTCTTGTTTATATGGTCATAACAACAGTAACCCTTCTGAGTTCGAGAGTAACATACAAAGACACACTTGACGGCTCTAGGAGAGAGTTTGTCAAGTCCAGGAGACAAGTGGTGAACAAAAGCAACAACACCAAAGACACGAGGGGTAAGAGAAAACAATTCCTTATCTGGGAAAATAACAGAAAGAGGAATTTTCTCACCAAGAACAGAGGACGGCATCCGATTGACAAGGTAGCATGCTGTAAGCAGGGATCGCCATATCGCGATATATCGTCGATATATCGGCGATATATCGGTATCGAAAGGTCACCGATATATCGCCGATATGGACGATATCGGATATCGACATGAGAAAATGCCTTGGTGGATACCAGGTTTCGGCGATATGCGTCGATATATCGCCGATATATCGGCGATATATCGGTATCGACATTGTATCGAAACGATATCGATACCGATATTTCCTTCCTTGGCTGAAAGGACAGCATCCCCACAAAAAGTGATAGGCGCACAACTCTGAATAAGCAGGGTTCGAGTGATATCAAGAAGATGACGATGTTTTCTCTCTATCACTCCATTCTGTTGAAATGTGTAAGCACAAGTGGTTTAATGAATAATACCTTTGGACGAAAAGAAATGGGAGACAGAGCGAGTGCAGAATTCCGATGCATTATCCATACGAACATATTTGACAGAAGAAGAAAAAATATTCTACACTTCAATGATAAGATTTTTAATAACATCCCCTGCTTCAGATTTATTCTTTAAAAGAAATACACACGATACACGAGAAAAATCATCAACTACAACCAGATAGAACATGTGTCCTTGATGATCAGGAACACGACTCGGACCCCAAATATCAATATGAAACAATTCAAATGGGGAGCTACTGCTCCGACACTGATGACTAGGGAAGTTAGAAGCCTAGAACGATGATGCTTTCCCAACTGACAGGCTTCACAACGAAACGACGAGCTCGGAGAGATCTGAGGCAAGAGATGACACATCTTTTGAAGCGGGAGGTGACCAAAGCGTAGATGCCATGTGTACGAAGAGACTGATCCGGCTGTGTGGGAAGAGACGCCAGCATATGAGTTCCGGACAAGACGATAGAGACCATTCTGCTCAGAGCCACAACTAATCACTCTGCCCCGTTAGTATGCCTTGAAAAATGACAGACGATGGGTCAAATATAGCGCGGCAGTGCAAATCCTTTGCAATCTGACTAAAGGATAATAGATTCATGGAAAACTCAGGAGCATGTAGAACATTCTGTAAATGCATTGACGGTGACAAGGTGATCTCCCCCAGTCCAACGATGGGGGAATGAGTCCCATCAGCTATGAGCACTGAGCATCCAGGTGGGATGTCTACGTATGACTCAAGTCTATCTCTGTCACGGCATAGGTGATGGGTGGCGCCGGAATCCATAATTCAATCTGAGAGATCATGACAGGAAGTAAAAGCAGTAGCACTACCTGAGGTACTAGCAGCGACAAAAGTACTGGAAGATGCTGAAGCAACAATGTCTGAAGATCCACTTGGAAAATCAGTAAATGGCTGAGGCATAATATCACACATGCGCGCCACAAGCTCTTCGAACCAATGATCTGAAGTGGATGCCGAAGGAGATGTAACATGTTCAGCTACACGCGGCGGCATGGAAGGAAATATCGGCGATATAACGACGATATATCGATATCGACATGGGACCGATATGGGCACCGATATGGTGATATATCTCGATTTCCAGGCATTTTCTTCACAAAGGCCCGTCGATATGGGCGATATTTCGGTGATATATCATCGAACTATCGTATCGATACGATATCGATACGGCCTTCCATACGCGCCGATGCCGGAATCCCATGCTTAGAATAACATGTATCCTCAGAGTGAACTGTGCGATGACAGAAGTGCACGGTTAGAGAAAACGACCTCCTCAACCACGAGGTCCACGTCCACGAAAGGAAGACCGACCACCTCTCCCTCGCGATACAGCTATCGCCGAAGGGGGTGGAGTAGATGTGCTAGAAGAAACAGAGATGCGGTTGAGCCTCCAGTAAACTTCCTCCATAGGAGGAATAGTGGCATCGGCAAGTATCTGAGAGCGGGCTGCCTCATACTCAGGATCAAGTGCTGCTAGTAGTACTTCCACCATGGTAGCATTTCGGAAGGTCTTCTGCTGCTCAGGAGTAGCCGTGAGGGGTATAGTGCTATATAGTTTCTCAAACATCCCCCGCAGGGACGTATACAAAGAGTGAAGCGGCCGCCCATTCTGCTTCATCGTGAAAATGTCATGCTGGAGCTGTAACATTTGATCTCGTTCCGCACCTGTGAATATGTGGCGGCCAGTATATCCCACATCGCCTTGGCGGTGGGCTGATGGAGGACATCATTGGCAATCTCCATAAACAGTGTTCCTGATAGCCAAACCTTGTTATATGAATCATCGGCCTACCAGGAGGCATAGATCCCAGTCTTCTATGCCGGCTCTTCCTCGGTAAGTATATTCTTCTTACCGTTCGACTTCATGAGACTCACGAATTGCATCGCCCAGAGCTCATAGTTCATCCCATCCATCTTGACTATTGACGTTGGACCTTTGAATGCGCCTATGGAGGGTATATCGACTTTGCTTTCTCATATGTCATCGGAGACGGAGAACTAGGGATTATAGACGAGAAACCAGTGTCTACATAAACTTGATAGGATTTGAGTGCATATGTAGATTTTATGCACTCAAATCCATGGAGAGATAGCGGCCGACGGAAGAAGGAGCGTCGACGTCGAAGAGAAGGGAACCCAGCGGTGGGGGTCCCCTACGTTGGAAGTCGCATGTGTTGAAGGCCGGCGGCGTCAAAGGCCGGCAGCAAGGATGGTGCCGGCGGGAAGGGGGGTTGCCGGCGAGGAGGAGCCGGCTACGTTGAGGGGTTGCCGGTGACGAGGAGGGGGTGCCGGCAAGGAGGAGGGGTGCCGGCGGCGCTGGAGAGACTCGACGGCGATGAAGGAGCTGGCAGCAATGCCGAGGGTTGGAGAGAGAGGGGGCGGGATGGGGCTTTTAGGGTTAGGGTTTTAGCTCTGATACCATGGTGGAAATGAGCAATCTGTTTATTCCACAGAACCTTAGGCTCTCTTATATAGAGAGGACCCATGGGTAAATTACATAAGAGTCTATAGAGAAAATAAAAATAAGAAAAAGGTACACCGACTACAAATATTCTCTACATGCTCATGGTCAACGCTCATCAACTAGCACATATGAGTTATGTTCTGATAATACAGTTTATAATGATGGGTCTAATAGTTTACCGACGTACGATTCTTTACAGTTGACAGATGTATTGGCTGCAGATTTGGATCTGCCTATTGCACTTCAGAAGGTGAAGCATAGTTGTGCATCATATCCTATAGCATCCATGGTATCCTTTGATCGCTTAACGAGCGATTTTAGGAATTTTGCAGTTGCCTTATCAGTCGTGTATATTCCACGGAATTATAAAGATGCTTTGAAGGCTAGTCGATGACGTTTGCCCATGGAAGAAGAGATGGCTTCTCTTCAGTCGAGAGGCACTTGGAGCCCCATCCCATCTCCCACTGGAGTCTCTACAATAAGTTGAAAATAGGTGTTTACAGTTAAGCAGAATGCAGATGGTACCATCAACAAATACAAGGTGCGCCTGGTGGCGCGAGGGTTTACACAGACATACGTGGTGGATTATCTCGACACAATCTCACCAGTAACATGACATTCCACCTTACAGATTCTTCTCTTTGTTGTTGTTATTCGAAATTGGCCTTACAGTTAGATCATTCCCTTTTTCCAGAGGTATGGTTGCTATTATGGTGTATGTTGATGATATTCTTATTACAGGAGATGACATACAAGGAATAAAAAGGGAGAAAGAACTTCTGAGTCATGAATTTGTCACAAAGGATCTTGGAGTTCTTAGATACTTTCCGAGACTAGAGTTGGCCAGAAATCAACAAGGGCTTGTGGTGACTCAAAGGAAATACGTCACTGATTTGCTAAGCGACACAGGAATGTTTGAATGTCGGCCTGCTACCACACCCATGGATCCAAGCATGACGGTATATGATGATGATACTGATGAGGTGGATAGGAGGAGATATAGAGAGCTGGTAGGAAAGCTCCTTTATGTTACTATCACTAGACCCGATATTTCTTTTGCTGCTAGTCGGGTAAACCAAATCATGAAACAACCACGTCAGGTGCATATGGATGCCATACATATGATACTCGGGTATCTTAAATCATCTCCAGGTGCAGGTCTACTATTTAGAAAAGGCAAGGAGATTACCATCTTAGCATGTGTAGATGCAGATTATGCAGGGTATCCAAAGGATAGGAAATCCACTAATGGGTTTATTGTATATGTTGGAGATTCACTTGTCTCATAAAGGAGCAAGAAGCAAACTGTTGTAGACAAATCTAGTGATGAGTCTGAATATAGGGCTATGGTCCAAGTTAGTACCGAAATGATGTGGGTTCGAGCTGTCATTACATATTTATCTTTAGAAGTTCCCATTCCTATGACACTGGAATGTGACAATCAGGCGGCTATATTTATTGCAAATAATACAACTTTTCATGAGCGCACCAAGCACATCGAGGTTGATTGTCATTATATACGAGATATGATTCAGAAGGGCTTTATTTCCACATCTCATGTCAACTCAGAGAATCAGACTGCAGATATCTTCACCAAGGCCTTACTCAGAGGACCTTTTCAGAAGTGCTCGTCCAAGCTAAGTATGATCGACATCTATGCTCCATCTTGAGGGGGAGTATAGAGATATATTTCTTTACAATAGTTATTTCTTGTTTCCGTACTATTTCCTAATTCTCTATACTTATGAATGTTTTACGTAATTTATCCACAGGCTACTCTCCTATATAAGAGAGTCTAGGGTTCATGGAAATAAACAACTCTTTCTATTTTCCCAACACGATTCAATTCCTGCAGATCAATACATCCAAGAAGATATATTGTCATGGCGGATGGGATGCATTCCCCTATTACGAACAAGGGGAGATTCGTTTGACATTGTCGATGTGCTTGAAAAATGTGCATCATGCATGGACCTAACTTTTCTATGAACTTTATATATATTCATCAGTTTACCACGGATTTGCATTGTCGTGTTGTACCCTCTTTTCTTGTGTTTCAGAATACCCTCACATGCAAGGTGATTGGCTATTGTCGTAAATGAGGGGATCTCTACAAACTGGTCCAATCTCATTATGTTGGCGCATCTTGGGGCATCGAAGAAAGCATGGTTGATGTTCGCGGGGAAGGAGGGCCAGGTTAGGGAAGAGGAGATGCATGTCGGGGTAGCAAAGGATGTAGGGTTGATGTTCGGTACGGATGTGTTGGTTTGCATCGGAGTCGTGCCACCGAATGGGGGTTGTACAGTTCAAAATGAAGTAGGTACCATGGATTGTTAGGGCCTTGGGGCAGAGGGTGAAGAGGATGGCCGTGAAAAATATGCTTATGAAGAAAAGGGCAGGCATGGTAATGTTGCATGAAACTAAGATCATGCGAGATTTGGAGGGGTTGTGGAATGAGGTTGGGGGGAATGTAATGTGGGAGGTCAAGGCGATTGATTCGGATGTGGTTGCCGGGAAGCTCCCGACGGGATGGAATGGAGACAAGCTGGAGTTGGAGGGGGATGAGGTGCGGGGACGACATTTACTTTCTGTTTGTCCGCACCGTAAGGTTGATGGGATAAGGTTCGTTGCTACTGATGTCTATGGTCCCGGTGACTGGAGCAACCCTGCAGTGCTTGTGGACGAAATGTTCATGGTCAGGACCGGATTTCCTGATGTGGTGTGGATCATTGGTGGAGACTTCAATGTGACTTTGTGCCTGGAGGAACGGCTAGGGGCGGAAGGAGCGAAAGATGGCGGCTCCACAACAATATGGGAGATGATGGATGAGCTAGGGCTTTAGGTGATGGATACTGCAGGATGTACGTACACATGGAGGAGCTCGAGATCGCGTTCGTGCATAAACAGAATTATGGTTTCCATAGAGGCGCTTCTGCGGTTTCCTATGGCCGAGGCTATGGCTTTGCCCAAGGCGCATTCAGATCACATGTCATTATTTTAGTACTCAGGGGAGGGTGATTGATCTCGCCCGGTCTTCAGGTTTGAAAAGGCATGGCTGCTAGAGGAGGGATTTAGGGAGTATGTGGCAGAGGTGCAGGCCGTTTGTCGATCGTCGGGGTCAATAGTGGCCAAATTTGTCTGCAAGTTGATCGAGTACAAGAGATTTTTTACAGCTTTTAATAGGGAGAAGCAGCTCAAGCATAGGGAAATCCAAGGCGCAGACCGGGGTGGCTAGACTAGACGGAATTGATGATGAATGGGAATTGTGAGGAAAAGATTGAGGAAAGAAGAAGGCTCCTAGATGTGATACTTTGCGAGGATAAGGAGGATGTGGCATGGAGGCAACGATCTAGGCAGCGGTGGGTCCGTGAGGGGGATGCAAACACACATTTTTTCCATGCAGTGGCTAGTGGAAGGAGACGAAGGAATTATATCCATCTGGTCGAGGTAGGCGGTGAGATGTTTAAGGGGGATGGTCGCGTTGGGGCACCGCTCTAGGCACATTTCAAGTTGTTGGGAGAAGGGGATCACTGGCGGGATGGGGATGGCAAGGTAAGGGTGTGAATCACCTATCTGGTGGGGAGGCAAACTTGTTAATTAAGGCCTTGAGGCAAGGCATGCGCTTTTTCAGCTGAATGCACATGAGGCACTAGACCCTGACAGATTCTCGATTTGTTTCTACAGAGAGTTCTGGGAGGTGGTGAAGGGTGATGTGATGGAGATGTTGTCGGTGTTTAGGGAACACAATCAAGATTTTGAGAGGTTCAACATGGCGCTCCTTGTTTTGCTTCCAAAGAAGGAGGTGCCAACCAGGGTGGAGGACTTTAGGCCGATCGCGTTATTAAAGGCCATATACCTCATCATCTCAAGGATCCTCGAAAACAGTTTGAGGGGAGTGCTGCTTCGAATCATTTCGCCAGAACAGATGGCATTTATACATGGGAGGCGGATGACAAATGGTTTGGTGATGGATTCGAAGATGGTGATTGGCTGGAGAAGAAACAAAATAAAAGGGGTTCTTTGGAAGATTCACTTCTCTAAAGCATACGTCTACGTAGATTGGCAATTCTGACGGGCTTCTCTGGAGAAGGACTTCCCGAGCCTGTAGACTGGGTGGATCAAGCGGTGCGCGAGAATGGGTTTTCATGCGGTGCTGGTGAACGGAATACCAGAAGGGGGTTTTTTCCAACCACAGCGGGGGATTAGGTAGGGATGTCCTTTGGCGCCATTGTTATTCGTTATTGTGCAGATGCTTTGACAGTTATGTTGAGGTTGGCGGGGTCTGGGGTTGGTGCTCGGGATACACAAGGGAGGACATATCCATTCAGTTGTTACAATATGCGGATGACACTGTGATGTTCATGGGGGCGAAGGAGGACAAGGTTAGAAGAACGTCATGCATAATGGAGATCTTTGGGGAGCTATCGAGTCTCATGGTTAATAGGAGTAAATCTGTTGTGGTTCCGTTTGGACTCTCCGAATCAGAGGTGCAGCACGCGTTGGGGGAGTTGGGGTGCCCATCGGCCACATTGTCGATCACATATCTGGGTCTACCATTGGTGGCTGAGAGGCACAAGATGAGAGATTAGAAGGGGTTGTTGGAGATGCCGGAAGGGAAGCTGGCGGGTGGAAGATGAGGATGATGTCAAGGGCAGGGAAGTTGATTCTCCTGAAGCATGTTCTGTCGCCCATACCTGTTTTCTTTTGCTCTACGAGTTCGTTGTTGGCGCGGGTGCAAACTAAGATGGAGGTGTTGATGAGGAGGTTTTTATGGTCGAATGGGAAGCAAGCGAAGAGGGGTATGCATCTGGTGGATTTGAGTAGTGTGACTTCACCGAAGGGCAAGGAAAGCTTGGGCGGCATGCATATGGAGATGAATAAAGCATTCATGGCCAAATGGGTGGTTCGTCTCCGGAGTAACTCAGAGGACTTGGTATGCAAATTGATGAGGAAGATCTATGGGATCTCTGTCTCTGGAGGTTGAAGTTGGTCTCCTTCTGTCATTGCTATGGACTAGCATTGCGTGGGTGGATCGGAGCTGGCATCTAGGTTGAGTACAATTATTGGTAACGGAGGTAGGTTTTGATTTTGGTGGGACAACTAGACAGGGAGTGGTGCATTAGGGGAGAGGTTCTAGAGGTTGATGCAACTGGTAGTGGATAAGGAGATTTCAGTTCGGCGGGTGTGGGAATTGGGATCATGGTCGAAAACCTTTGCCTCTGAGCTTTCAGAACAAAGGGTCAACGAGTTCATGGCTGCACTCTAAGCTTGCACGGCTAGAGGGGCAAGGCGAAGGAAGAGATCATTTTGCATGAAGGGATGGCATATTTTTGGTTAAGAAGGCATACCGTCTTTTGGTGGAGGAGGTGGATGATGAGGAGATGGTCGCGGACATGCGTATGATTTGGAAATGCAAGGTCCTAATCCAAATCAAGAAATTTCCCTGATTAGTTTGCCATAGCAGAATTCTTACCAAGGAGCGAAGGGGCGGCTGTTGGTTACGGAGGATGACACATGCGAAAGATGTAGAGAGGCGGCAAAATATTTGGATAACCTGTTTTTTTCATGCCCCTGCTTGGCTCGGGTTTAGTATGAGACAGGGATACGCGGACCATCGGACAAAGCTCCTCAAGTTTTTGGAGGGATATGAGATCGGTGTGTGGCTCTGGACGAGAGAACTCTTCTCTTCATTTTGCATTATTGTAGTGCGTGATTTGGTGTGCAAGAAATTATGTCATTTTGGGGGGGAATACTTTTTATTCTGCGAATGTAGCCGAGCAATGTTGAGCATTATATAAAACTTGGACCATATAACTTTTTGTAACTTCTACATTTTATATAAATATAAATATAAATATCCTGTGGTAGGTCCCAAAATAGGAGGCTACTTTTTTACTTCAAAAACATGCTGGCGCATCTTCCATTCCTTTGGGTCAATCTCTCCGTACATGTTGCATCTTCGGTTCGGTCACCTTGCTATGTAGAAGCTGTGCAGAGTCCTCCTGTTGATACGGTCTACTTTTCAGCACGAATTTTCCTGGAAAGCATCACTGCTCCAATTTTCCTGGTCAACTGAGTCATAGTAGCAGTTATCTATTTGGGGTCTCGATCGTGTTTCTGACCACCATAAGCATATGTTCTATGCAGTTGTTGTTGTTGATGATTCTAGACTTTCTGGAGATTTTCTTCTAAAAAAAGTCCGGGGCGGGGTATGTCATTCAAAATTGTATTAATGAGATAAAGAACAACTTTTATGCTAGTGTTAAGTATACTCTAATAATGCCCTTGGATTATTGTACCATTCAGCTATTTGAGTTCTTCATTTTCCTTGGCTTCACACCTGACCTCCTATTCTTACACTTCTTAACAAAATGGTGTTGTTGAGTGCAAAGTGCCATCTTCTCGATATGGACTATTCTTATCAAGAGTTGTGCTCCTCACTCTTTCTTGGATGATGTTCTCATTGCATGTTACCGGACCAATCGTATGTCGTTCTCCGTGTTAGGACAAAAGGTTCCGTTTTTGAATGCATTTCTCGATAGGACCATTTCTCTCTGACACCTCACACCTTTGGCTCTATGTTTTTGTTCAACACCTAACTCTTGGTCATGACAATCTCTCCCCTAAAGTTGTCAAGTGTGTTTTTATGGGCTACTCCTGGACTCGGAAAGGATACCGGTGCTTCGATCTTGTCAGACAAAAGCACTATGTTAGTGCTAATGTCACACTCTGAGTCTGTCATGTGCTTTTCTTTTACATGTGATCGCATGACCATGTCTGAGTCAAATGAATAGGTTTACATTCCACATCCTCTTTTGCCACCATAAGCACCACCACCTCTACCTATGTTTCCACACCACCTCCTCTTGTGTTTCCTATTCCTATGGCTCCCCCATCGCCTCCTCCTATGACTCAGGCTTTGCCTAGATACTACATGAGCAGGCATGTACCCCCTGCTTCGGTGTCTTCCCCATGTATCACACCCCAAGTAAATTTTGAGTACTTGATTTCTAAGGATGGCCCTGGTGATATATCTGTACAACCTGCGACTTTATAGGCTGAGCATGTAGCACCTCAAGAGGGTACTCTATAAGACACATATCGTTCAGATTGACCAGCCATTTCTCTTTGGAAATGGAGGCGTACGTGGTGCTATGTATCCTTTTGCAGACATGTTTCTTGGGCATCTTTCAAGGGATTTTAAAAGGTTCGTGGTGGGACTATCAGTCTTAGAGATCTCGCGTACAATCAGGAGACTAAGGAGCGATGGGAGAAGATTCTACATGTTGGTGACATGCAGTACAACAGATGCGGATTGGAAGCGGAGGATTTAGATCATCTCTTCTTCGCATGTTATTCAACCCAAGTTTGGGGAAGACATGGATCTCTTGGCTCAATATGGACAACAACATGTGTTTTTGGAGCTCCGTATGGGTGATTTGTGGTAACTCGCAAGAAGATAGATCACTTAGTTTTGTTCTTCTTTGGGTGATCTGGTATGGTGAAACGAATCCATATTTCTTGGCCAGAAATTTATTTTGAGAACACGTTGGAGCATTTCAGGATCCTTTGTTCAGTATGGTCCCCTGCAATTTAAGTTTTAAATATAAGTTTTGTGGTGGACCCAACTCACGATGCCACCCTCTTTTACTCAAAAAAATATATTGGATTTTTCTTATTATTTTAATATATTTTGATATTGACATTTTTAGTAGAAGGTGGACAAAAATATTATAACTAACAAAATATAGGATCCATACAACTAACTTCAAACTAAGAATGCAGAAGAAAAGTTGGGGGTAACCGAGAAAAAAAAAGGGTACAACTTGAATATAAATAGCCTGCTTATCCCAAGGTAAACATGCTACCAAACATGCCCATGTTATAAATTCATTAAGACTAATTATCCATTAAGTCTTACAAGGTAAGAATGACTCCGAGAAACATAGATATATATACATATATATATATATATTTATATTTAAGGTAGGCCAGATCAAGATGACGTATAGGTGTTAAACAAAGAGTGTGTGAAAAATTTCAACACATGGTAATAGGCTGCCATAAGACAGATTGACTGATGTGAGAACATTTATTCGCAAAATTGATCAAAGATGTCATGATATGTGGAGACACAAAGGAGATAAGTAGTAATTGCATTACGATAACTTATACATTAAGTTGCTTATAAAGAAAATTAATTATTTACGAATAATAAAAAGAACTAGAATATATAATAGAGAACATAATAATATTGTTGAAGGGAAAGAAAAAGTTGTATTCCATCTAACCCTAGAGATCTCTTAAATAGGAGAAAAGCTCTATGGGTAAATACATAAACAGGACAATAGAAATAAATAATAGAAGAAGAATGATCGAAACAACATAGATATCGTAACACTCTCCCTCAAACTGGAGCATATATATCTATCATGCTCAGCTTGGAACAACAATGATGAAAAGGACCTCAAGCCAGGGCCTTGTAAACATGTATGCAATCTCATCACCCAACGCCACATAAGATGTTGAAATGAGCCCCTTTTGAATCAAATCACGAGTATAATGGCAGTCCACCTCAATGTGCTTTGTCTATTCATGAAATGCCGGATTATTAGCTATAAACAAAGCCGCTTGATTATCGCACTTAAGATGCACATGAAGAGGTACTTCAATTGTTAAATCGGTCAAAACAGATTTGAGTCACATCATCTCAGTACTACCTTGGGCCATTTCCCTATATTCTGATTCCGCACTGGATCGAGCTACAACCGTTTGTTTCTTACTCTCCCATGAGACTAGTGAACTGCCAACAAACACAATGAAGCCTGAAGTAGACTTCCTATCATTGGGACACCCAGCATAATCTTCATATGCATACCATGTAACTAAGAGAGACGTATCTCTTCTAAACAGAAGACCTGCACCTGGAGATGACTTCAGATATCTCAAGATCATGAAAACAGCATCAATGTGCGCTTGCTTGGGTTGCTCCATAAACTGACTTGCTCTACTCACAGCAAAAGATATGTCAGGCCTGGTAATAGTAATATACAGTAATTTCCCTACCAGCTCTCTGTATCGTCTCTTGTCCACCTCCTCAGATCCATCATCTTAAAGCTTCGTATTAGGATCCATTGGGGTAGTAGTTGGTTTACATCCTTGTTAACGTGTACAATAATAGGAATATATGTACCTTTCTCTATTTTGTTTTTCTTCATAGTATGCTTTGTATAATTTACCCATAGGCTACTCTCCTATATAAGAGAGCCTAGGGTTCGTGGAATAAACAAGTCATTCATTTTTCCCAACATGGTATCAGAGCGACGGTCCTAGACCGGAGTTCTCGAAACCCTAACCCTAACCCTAACCCACCCCACCCGCCGGCCTCTTCTTCTTCTCCCATCTCGATTGGCGCCGCCTCCACGCCACCGCCGCACGTGCGGCTGTGCTGCCGCACGCGCACCTCTTCTTTCGCGTGTGCTGCCCCTGCGCCGTCTCTCTAGCGCATGTGCGCCTTGTCTCTGATAGAAGATCAGTGATGTACTTCCTTTGTGTCATAACCATTCCCGCGGATTTCGTGCTAATTCCAGTCCAAGGAAGTAACGAAGCGTGCCAAGGTCCTTGGTAACAAACTGTTGTCCAAGAAAATCCTTAGCTGCTTGAATGTCATCTTCATCACTACCAGTGATAACAATGTCATCAACATAAACCAAGATGACTACAATACCTCTCTGGTGCCTCTTTACAAAGAGAGTATGATCTGCAGTAGATCTGACAAATCCCTTCTTTTCAATCAATTCTAAAAGCTTCTAAAACCAAGCCCTCGGACTCTGCTTAAGGCCATATATAGCCTTATGAAGATGGCACACCATACTGGACTCTCCCTCAGCAACAAACCCAGGTGGCTGCTGCATGTAAACCTCTTCTTGCAAATCACCATACAAGAAAGCATTCTTCACATCCAATTGAAAAAGAGGCCACGTATCATGGCAACCGCAATAAGAATCCGCAAAGTAGAGTGACGTGCGACAAGAGAAAAGGTGTCCTAATAGTCCACCCCATATGTTCGGGCGAACCCACGAGCAACCAACCTGGCCTTGTATATGTCAATTGTACCATCAACCCGTTGCTTCACAGTAAATACCCACTTGCTCCCAACAACAGATGCACCTGGTGGAGCATGGACAACACACCATGTACCTCGTGACTGTAAAGCCACCATCTCCACCTCCATAGCCAAACGCCACTGACTGCTCTGCATGGCCTCCTGATAAAACCGTGGAATCTCTATTGCAGACAACCCCACAACAAAGTGCCGAAAATCATTAGAAAGATGCTCCAAGGAAATATGAGAAGCCATAAGGTGCATAATGCATGCGCGTTTCTGTCGCCGAAGTGCAGTAGGCATATCCAGATCATCAATAGGAGTAGTAGAGACAGTATCTGCACCCTCTACCTCAGTCTGTATATGCAAATCACCCGTGTCATTACATGAGCATGGGGCCTTCGCTGATAGACTTGAGGAAAAAACTGAGGAGGTTGCGGCGGCGGTGGTGGTGGTGGTGGAGGAGGTGGAGGGGTTAGTAATGGAATAGGACATGGTAATGGCGGAGGAGGAGGCATATAGATCTCTTCTCCATCCTCTGAAGGAGTAAGCATGTCACCTATGGGAGAGAAATATATAATGGACTCAAAGAAAGTGACATCAACACTGACATAGTACCTACATCGAACTGGATCAAAACAACGATATCCCTTTTGGGTTTTGGAGTACCCAACAAACACACATTTGACAGCTCTTGGAGAGAGCTTATCAAGATCAGGAGAGGGTTGATGAACAAATGCAACCGACCCAAATACACGAGGCGTAAGTGAGAAAAGATCTGTCTCGGGAAATGCAATCAAGAACAGGATCTTCTCCCCTAACACCGAAGAAGACATACGATTCACCAAATAGCAAGCAATTAGAACCACATCTCCCCAATAGGAATAAGGAGCACGAGTATGAATCAAGAGGGTTCTAGTAACATCCAAAAGATGATGATGTTTCCTTTCAGCCACCCCATTCTGCTGGGAAGTATATACACAAGATGTTTGATGCACAATACCATGAGACTTAAGAAATTGAGAGAGTTTAGTACTGCAAAATTCTAGAGCATTGTCAGAACGTATGTACTTGACTCTGCTAGAGAAAATGTTCCTTATTTCATTAAGAAAAGACTGAATAACAAGACCAGAAGCAAACTTGTTTTTAAGAAGAAAAACCCATGATAACCTAGAAAACTCATCAACTGCAACAATATAAAATCTGTCCCTGATGATCTGGGACACGACTAGGATCCCAAATATCAAAGTGGAGCAACTCAAACAAACTATGACTACTTCGACCATGACGACTGTGGAAAGACTACCGATGATGCTTCCCAAGCTGGCAGGCCTCGCACTGGAAAGTGGAGCAAGGAGAAATCTGTGGAAGAACATGGACCAGCTTTTGTAGAGGAAGATGACCAAATCGCAGATGCCACATGTACGGAGAAACAGATCCAGTGCGTAGACAAAAGAAGACACCAGCATACGAAGACAACATAAGTCCGTAAAGGCCCTCTTGCTCACTGCTAGTTCCAATCACTCTGCCCCTGAGTATGTCCTGAAACACAAGAGCAGATGGATCAAATATGGCACGACAATGTAAATCTCTGGTTATTTGACTAATTGATAATAAATTCATAGAAAATTTGGGAGCATAGAGAACATTAGGAAGTCTCAATATAGAAGTCAGTTGCACCTCTCCCTGACCAGTGATGGGGGAATGTGTACCATATGATATCACAACTGATCGTCTAGGCTGAACAGGATGAAAAATACTAAAATGACCTTTGTCACCACAGAGATGATGGGATGCATCGGAATCCATGATCCATTCTAATAAGTCTTCTCTGTAGCAACTAGTAAAAGCATAGTCTATACCTGATGTAGCCGCAGATGCGGAGGCAGCAATCTCTGAGGATCCTGAAGGAGAACTAGTAGATCCAGATGTGTCGGGCATGATGTCTCTCAGTCATGCTACAAGTTCGTCAAATCGCTAATCAGGTACCTGTGAAAGAGTCCCAACATGTTGTGTCTGCTCTGCAACTCTGGCGGACGCAGGAAACCTATGTTTAGAATAGCATGTTTCCTCAGAATTACATGTCCTGTAGCAGTAGGTACGCTGCTGACGAGATCGAACACCCCCTCCTTTGCCATGACTGGAACTCCCCCTGCCACGATATGGTATATGACTGTCTCTACCACATGATACCGCCATAGCTGAAGAAGTCTGGGACTAAAGAAGACTACCGGAAAATATAAATAGTCTACTCGGTCTATGATATGCCTCCTCCATTAGAGGTATTGTAGCATCTTTGAGGATCCGGGTACGAGATGCATCATACTCTGGATCCAGGATTGCTAGAAACACTCCAGTCATCACAGATTCTTTGTATGCCTTGAGTTGCTCTGGTGTAGCAGTCAAGGGTATGTATCCATGTAGCTTCTCAAACATACCTCTCAGAGAAGTATAGAGGGCGTCAAGAGGGCGACCATTCCGCTTCAATGTGATGATACCGTGCTTAAGTTGTAGTATCTTCGACTCATTCTTTGCCGGAGAGTATGCCGCAGCAAGAATGTCCCACGTTTCCTTTACAGTAGGTTGGCTCAAAATATCATTAGTTATCTTTGTGGATACAATCCCAGATAGCCATACACGAGCATACACATCATCTGCATCCCATGAGGCATTCGTCCCAGTCTTGTCACATGGCTCCTCAGCCGTGAGAATGTGCTTCTTGCCATTACACTGCATCAAACTCGTGAACTGCATGGCCCACAGTTCATAGTTGGTTCCATCCATTTTGACAATGGGTGTTGGACCTTTGAAGGTACCCAGGGATGGAACTTCCACTTTGTTGTCGAACATGACAACTATCTTCAAGACAGGCTAAAGACAAGAGATATTGGCATCTACACTGACATACAGGAAGATGGTTGTGGGTGCAGACTTATACCACAACCCCTTCCATACTTTGAAGAGTCCCTTGGGTAGCTAGGATGATTTTAGGGCTTCACGTGACACCCTAGATACCCAAAGGAAGAATCCACAGGAAGGCAACCACGCGTGAAGATGAGATAGGTTGTGCGGTAGCGACAACATGCGGTAGGAGAGGCGACCACTGGGTTGACGATGGTGCGTGATCACGCGAGAAGCCCTACGAGGCTAATGTCGTGATCACGTGTGGGCGCGTGAATGCGTGGCAGGTCACGGCGGTGCCCACAACGAACGGGGAGGCGGTGCTCGCAGGGGGGTTGGGCGGCGACGTCGACCCAAGGATGGGCCTATCGGCGACGGCGACGCCTGCGAAGGGGGGGGGAGCTAGGCGACGAGCCCAAGAATAGTTAGGATTTTGGTGGGGCAGGATTCTAGGGCACATGCTCCGATCTAGGACCGTCGCTCTGATACCATGTTGAAGGGAAAGAAAAAGTTGTATTCCATCTAACACTAGAGCTCTCTTATATAGGAGAAAAGTTATATGGGTAAATTACATAAACAGGACAATAAAAATAAATAACATAAGAAGAATGACCGAAACAACATAAATATCATAACAAATATCCCACGATGGTGAAAGAAAAAAGTGATTAAAAAAGGAGAGGGTTTGAGAAAAGAAGATGATTAGCAGAAAAATGCAAAAAGAAAGAGTTCCTTTTGTTTGTCCCACATGGATAAGGGAGGTAGGGGGAGTTTGTGAACTCCTTTGTATTCTATCCACATATAAGACCATTTGTTGAGAGTTCTACGTATTTATGTGTTTGGTTCAAAGTCTTAGTGTAGACCATGTATGTTAGAAATCCAAACTATATGTTCGGTATGGAGAGATCCATAGCACCATCTAATTAAAGATCTCATTCTCTAAGTCAATATATGGAAGAAACCTAGTTATAGGCCCTCGAGTGACATATCTCTTTCATAAGTTTATCTGATTGATGAACTACATATGGAGGTGATTGATGCGGCGAACAAGCTATGCTTTGAGAAACTCTATCTCTTGTTCACAGATTAATCGTTTGGTGGCTTGGTCGAAGCTTCTAAATTGGTTTCCTCTATCTTCAGCATCCACCAAGTCACGGTCTTGGTCAGATCACATCCCTTTGACCAGGGACTCCAAAGATGGTTCAGCCCCATGGATATTTTTCAGGTTCTCTGGTTTGAGAGAGCTTGGTTGCTGGCAATGTTCAGAAAGCCGATCCAGGCGACCGCATATGCAGACTTCAGGGTCCCAACGCACCGCATAGGCCATTTTCACTCAATATGCAATAAAAATGCATATGTGGCCAAGTAATCCACATATGTTGCCACATATGTATTAGAACTCAAAACACCTAGAACCCAAACGACACCTGGTACACCTTGATTAGAAGTCCTCTCCCTTGACTTCAAATAAACCCATACCCAACCCTAGCATTCATCTTCTCTGATTTCCCCTAACTCGTTTGCTCGTCGCACTCTCTCCCTTTCTCGGATTGTCGTGACACCGCGATCTCCCTCTCCATCTCCGATTGTTGCATCATTGTTTTCTCATGTCCGATTTATGTGTCAATGCTTGTCTGTTCCTCTCTCTCGTGTCCTTGTGATAACAACATTTTGTTTATGTTCTTGTTATCCCCTTATAAAGGGGATCAACCATTGGTGTAGACATCATGTTTGTACTAGAATCAAATGTGTTCGATAACGAGTATTAATAAATTTTCTAGGGATAACTGATCTCTTATCGCTTGCTTGTTGCTTAAAAAAATGTTTTAGGGATTTGCCTTTTTTTATACAAGAAATCAAAGTTCTCGTTTTTTTATTTGCTCATATTTTCATTTTGTATAATATTATTATGACACGTGGGTGGCTTGGGGAATAGGAAAAGATACTCTTGCATTCTTTATCTTGATTCTTATGGATCATGGAATCAAATTTCGCGATATTTCGATGAAATTTCGTCGAAATATTGGTTTCGACGGGTCTGGGATTTCGAAACTGCTATATATATCGATATCCACGGTTTCGAGCGAAATCTCGCGAGATCTCGACAAGATATCGGCTCAACTCGAGATCTCGGCCGACAGATGGAATCTTGCTTTAAAAAAGTCACGGAGATGTCGATATATGGCGAAATTTCGGTCGAAAGCACCCCATTTCGATCGAGTTCAGGCAGGCTTCTCTCCAACTTCTTCCAAGCTCTTCCTCCTTCGAGGTAAGCTAAATTAGGCTAATTCTTCATCAAATTCATAATTTTTTTAGGGGTTTCACTCTTAGGATGTTGGTATAGCTTGGAATGGTGTTTATTTTGAGAGATTTCCGAAATATAACTTTAAATTTGGAGACAAAAATTAGGCCTTTTGTGTTTTGATTGCACAATAGTGGTAGATATGAACATGGCATATCGGATCTGAAGTTAACATGAACTAAAACATATTTTGAAAATATTTTCTTAGATCTATGTAAGAGGAAATTGGGGCTTTTGAGGTTTAATGTGGAACGATAATGAGTTGGGTTATTATAAATTCGGATCTTAAGTTATGGAAGTAGAAATCATAATCCGGATTTTTTTATTAATAAATATTTAAAATTAAGAAAATCCGAAAACAATATGTTAAATATTTAGGTTTTTGTACATATTTTGTGTCACTTAGGTAGTCTTTCTTGAAAATGGTCCCCTAATTGGTAGATCTAAGACCCTAATGTATAGATCTAAGGTTGTTTTTCTGAAAATCGGAATATTAGGCCTTAGAGAAATTAAATATATAATAATTCCAAAATTTAAAACATAAAATGATATGCATATTAATAAGTGGTCGCATTGTATGCCTACTTAATGATTGTTCTTGAATTGCCTTGCAGATTTCGACGATCATCACCATGGCACATTCTGGTTCCGGATTTGGATATGACAGTTCTTATGATCAGAGGTGCGATTTCAGTGGGGACATTGACTGAAGGTATGCCTCCGCTCCTGATGGAAATAAGGCGAAGCTGTTGAGAAATAGTAAGAGGAAGCGGAATGATAAAACCGAGCATAATCTAAAAATATGAAACTGAAAGAACACAAAGATTAACGTGGAACCCTACTCCGTGAGGAGCGGGATGAAACCACGGGAGAAGCTCTCAAAGGGGCATATACTTCTATTGCTTTTATCTATAGATACGGGAGATCTGGGGCTCCTTATATAACCTCTTCAGAGCCTCCAAGTCCCACCACTAGACGATGTGAGAATAAACACTGGATGGGATAAATGGATCTTCTCCATGATCCATTTACCCTGCTACAACTCAATAGGTGCACAACCAAATACTCTAACACTCCCCCTCAAGCTGGAGCATGCAATGCTCAGCTTGGACAAACAGAAAGAAACTCAACTCAATGTTACATGACACTACGGACAATATCAACCCAACGTGCGCATTGCTGCAGTCGAGGACGTTGCTTCTCATGTCGTGCAGGTGAGGAGGACGAACGGGCTGGAGTGTGAGTCTGTTGAATCTCCTCGTCGGTGTACTCTGGCCCGTCACAATAATGTGGACAACTGCTCCATCTATGAAAAGGGCCGGACTGAAAAGGCGTCGTTGGATGTGCAATCCTCGTCGGAGTCCACGGTTGCTGGAGAATGGAGTCTGAAAATAAGTCTCCTCGTATGAGAACTGGGTCTCTCCCATCTGGCTCAGAGAAGGGTGCATTGCTCTGGTGTACCTATGATACTACATGAAAACCCTTGCGCACATGGCATAGAGAATGGTCCTCTACTCCGGAGTCCCTATGGCTCACATGAAAACTCTGGCTGAAAACAATAAGAAAAGATGGGGAACTCTGAATTGATGGCACACATGTGCCCATCTGAAAAGACCGCATCCATGTGCGTGTTTGAAAATGAGTCTCTCTCTGGATATCTCGAAAATGGGCCTCTCATCTTGGAGTGCCTCGAACTTGGACTCTGACCAATTTGTCGAGTCTGAATCTGTGCATCAAACTGGGACTCGAAATCTAAACGTCGAGTCTGAATTGCACATGGAAAAATCTTCATCTAAAAAACTGTAGAGTCTGGAAATATGACTTGGTATGTAATATGGAGTTCGGAAAAATCTGGATCTGACTCGGACCTGTGACTCTACACATATACTACCCCTTTTTCCCATACTTGTTGGAAAACATGAACGTCGACCGAGTTGGGAGAAGACAAAGACTATGGGGGCAAAACATGAACATTCAAAAATTTCTTGCAGCTTTTTTTATAAGCCGTCACATTTTTTTTAAGCCGTTCCATTTTTTCCAGCTTTTGACAAACATTTTTTTCTCGAAACACATTTTTTTAAAGCCATCTCACATCATTTTTTTCGGTTTTTCTTCATTTTTTTCAAATACGCGTACGGTTTTTTTGTATGTGTCCCTCCCCCCTTTTTTTGAAATAAATACCTCCTCCTTTTTTTGCACAGGACTACCTCTCTCCCCTTTTTATTATATTCATTCCTTCCCTCTCTCTCTTTTAATAATAAACAACCCCCCTCCTCCTTTTTTCTTTTTTTTTCTTTTACTCAACCGCACATGGACTCATTAAATGATGTCAGAAATTTGGGTTTTTTTTTAAAACAGTAGGCTTCCCCTCAATTAGAGATCGCGCAAGGGGGGTCGTGCGTATAGGGCCGCTTCTTCTGTTGCCTGAGATGATCGCCTGGGAAGTCTTATATTACGTGTGGGGCTTCGGCAGCCTTGTTGCCCATGGAGGCTACCCGCCTCGCGCCTGGAAGATTGGCTAGATGCGCCGCTTGGAGCATATGGGCACCTCCTATCGTGTTCCTGGGAGTAACTAGGGCTCCGCATGCGTGCATCGTGTGCGCCTAAAGGAAAGAGGCGTAAGGAAGCGAAGCTGCATCGACCTGGAGAGGTGCGTGTGCGCAAGGAGTCACTTAGAACCGTTGGTTGTTTACGTGAAGATGGAGTGCGCTTCCTATGCAGGGGTTGCTGCGAGATAGTGGGAAAGCATGCGAGATACGGTTGTGCCTCTATCATTAGAGTTCCAGGAAATGCGCTGGAAAGGATGCGGCACCTCTTGCGGCATGGAAGATCAGCGATTAGGGTTCCAGATTGAACCCTACGTGGAACCTTGCTAGCCAGATCTTGTGTCTAAAAAAAGGTTTCAACAAACCCTAGAACCATAGAACTCGACCACAACTTGATAAAATCACGAACATGGTCTTTATAAAGAAGATCTTCAAACAATAGTCAAATCTTGAATAAATAAAAACTTGAAATCCTCAAGAATCGCCCCGCTTTTATACCATGTTGAGAAATAGTAAGCGGAAGTGGAATGATAAAACCGAGCATAATCTAGAAATATGAAACTGGAAGAACACAAAGATTAATGTGGAACCCTACTCTGTGAAGAGCGGGATCAAACCACGGGAGAAGCCCTCAAAGAGGCATATGCTTCTATTGCTTTTCTCAATGGATACAGGAGGTCTGGGGCTCCTTATATAACATCTTCAGAGCCTCCAAGTCCTATCACTAGACGATGAGGGACTAAACACTGAATGGGGTAAATGGATCTTCTCCAGGATCCATTTACCCTGCTACAACTCAATAGGCGCACAACCAAATACTCTAACAGAAGCCACAATGCAAATTCTGTGGAAAGAAGTTGGGAGGAGGCAGGATCACAAGGATAAAGCAACATCTTGTTGGCAATAACAAGAATGTTGCCAAGTGCACGCGTCGTCCCCAAGATGTGAGGGATAAGGTGAAGGCCAGCTTGGACGGAAAGAAGGAAAGGGACACAGAGAGGGTAAGAAGGGAAGAACAAATGAATGAGTTCATGTTCGAGAAAGAATTCAATGTCCTTTCTGATTCAGATGATGATGATTTTGTGTATCTCGCCGACATTCAGACTGCAGCGGAGAGGAGGGCATACAGAAGGGCTACAAAAGATCCATTGAGGAGAGAGTTCGAGATGAGAGAACTCGGTGGTGCACGGGGCGACTTCTATGGTGTAGGTGGGAGTGGGAGCGATTCTGGAGGCGTATCAGTACCACCACCCACCATGAAACACAAAGGAAGGGAATTGAGCCTTTCTTGACGAGGAGCAAATCCATGCAATACAAAGCAAGTAAGGATCCAAAGCAGAAAATGGTGAAGGGAATGTTCACCAATGCACTAGAAAGGGTGGGAAAAACCATCAGCAAGCTCTTCTTTGGGGAGAGCATTCCTGCCAACATTGCAGGTGGGTCATTTCTGCAGGAGCCATTGATGAAATTCTCTCCAGTAGCTTCAAAACCAAATCAAAGTCAAAGGATGACAGTAGAGATGATGATGATGATGATGATGTTGGTCGTGGTGGAGCTGGTGATGGTGGGGAAACAAACTCAGGTTGGTCAGGAGAGGGTGGTCGTGGACCACAAGATACCAGATTTGAGGAAGGGCTACAAGCAGGACGTGAATATATGGAGCGACAGAGGAACACACACGGACAGTTTGTTCCAAGTCCGAGTCCAGGACCTATGGATTACGAGTACGGTCGAGGTCATCGTCCAACCGACAGCCACATGGACGATCTGATATCATCTGTAGGTTCTTTGAGATGCATGAACATTGACAGCCCATATCGCGGAGGACACTAAGTCCTTTAGGCGGATAAGGATCGTCGCACGATGAGAGATCATTTAGCGTCTTCCCGGAGTACTTTGACTCCTCCAGGACCTCCTCCTCCTCCTCAGTATGCACCTCCATCATATTCATATGGTTACAGTGGGTATGGGGATACAGTAGCTACAACGGAGACAACTACCAAGGTAGCCAACCTGAGCAGAGCTAGGGCAGCTTCTTTGGGGGGTGACAGTTACGGTTTCTTCCATGAGTACACGCAAGTTCCTCCTCCGCAGAGATCTTCTCCTACTCCATCATCGTCGTCTCAAGGATCTCAGGCCAGTAGTTCGCAGCAGCCTCGTCGTGCCACTCGTGATACTGGATCCAGTGCTACTTATCCTCGTCTCGAGATACTCATAGGCATCGATGACCACCAATACAGACAGTATGTGTTGGATTACAAGGCCATGTACTCGTACATAACATGGGAGAACTACTGCGAGTTCATTGAATCTGCGATGCGTTATGAGAGACAACAAGGAAGGGGGGCCTATTCAGATCCACCGCGGAATTCTTGATTCTGAACCAAGCATATCAACAGGTAATATATATTAAATTTTAATCTTTAATTGCATTGATCATTAATGTGCATGTTCTTAATAATTTTCACTTGTTGTAGCTTGTAAGACTATTACTCTGTTATTATGTATCAACTATTAACAAATAACAATGATATGTTCGATATGGTGTGTGACTGTGACATACCGTCATAGTCATACGTGATAAGATGATCGATATCTTTAATGTATGTTGTAAGCCTATAGGTGTACAACTATTGTTTGTTTCATTGTTTGAAGTCCATTTGCAATATCTAAAAAAATGTTACAATATGACCAATATGTCTGATATGGCCGATATGACCGATATGTCTATATAAGGAGTACAGATGACCAAAATGCGTAAAATAATTGTATATTTCTATGTTATTTATTATTCTACTACCTTGGAATATCGAAATTGTCAACCCTCAATGATCCGGGTACCTGTTTACAACACATTTCGCAATATTCCTTTTATTTACATCGCATTAAAAGCATAAATTTATGGGAAATTTTTCGCGCTAGAAGCTACATATGACATTTACATTCACATTCATAACCACAAAGCTAATAGAGATAAATACCACCAAAATTCTTTTCATTAACTTCCATATATTTACAACATGTACAGTGTCTGATAATACGTACAATATCCCAAAAAAATCTGGCTGAACAGAAGAGAATCATTTTACATTATCAATCGAACCAAAAACTGAAAAAAAATAAACCAAATCATCTGGTGTAAACCCTGTCTTCTGGAAGCATGAACATCTACTGAATAGCAGCCTGTTTGCCAGCCAAAACATGTTAGGAAAGAAAAGGCGTCAGCGGGCGCTGCTACCTACCAAAAACTTATAAACATAAACAAGCATTTAATATATTCAAAAGTAACAAGTAGAAAGGTGGAATAAGTACAATTTACATCTACTTGCTCAAGTAAAAATGGTTTTCAGGTTGTGTGCAAGCATCTCTAATTATCACTCATTAACTCAACACTTCCCCTATATGACATTTATTTTATACATGAATATTCATGAATGTATGAGTATAAGTGTATATCATCATTTTCTTCAGAGATCATGTTCGTGATTGATGAAGGAAAAGTTTGAGACTGGAATGGTTTCTTGATTTAATTAGATTTTTAAGTCTAGCGGATAGTCTGTGGTCTTGGATCGTGTGAAACCTCACACTATGACTCCAAGACTTGGGAAATGTCTTAGAGTTGGGGTGCCTCCGTAGGCATGCGGTGTTTTATAATGCATCCTAACTAAGTTCTCAGCACGTCTACTAGCTTATAGGAATTTCGAATTAGATTATAATTACTTCCATTTACTCAACTTTGATTGTAATTCCTTCAAACCTCAAGTGCAACTGTCTCAGATGTAACCCTAAATGATGTAGATATGGATATAGATGATCTGGATGTAGAATCGCCAAGTCTTTTGGCGAAAGTAAACTCAAGCAGTGAGGAAGCCTACAAATGGCTCTTCCGTCTCTCCCTCTAGTTGGAAGTGCGATCCAATAGAGGGATAGGTCTACTACAAAACTACGCCACTGAGACGGGTGAGAGACTCTCCGGAAAAGTCACTCAAGAAAAACAGTCCGACCGGTAACGGGCAACCGAGCTCGTACGAAAAACTAAACCGAGGATCCCCCACCTGGGTATCCTAAAACAGAGGGGTCAGCGGATTGGTCCAAAGTCGGGATCCCAACGAGGCGTAAAAACACTATGAGCTCGCGTAAAAACCGAAGAAGGACTGGGATCCTAGACCCGCGCATTAAGCGGTCGCTGCCCTAATTGCGCTTCCTATCTCCCGCCCAGTTGAGAGTCATCGCGCTCTCGCACGATCAGGTGTAAAGATCACCATGACCGGTACTTATTAATTAAAAGTCATTACTGATTCACGATCATAAGTAGTTAACTATAGCCTTGACTTACATTATCTTGTGGTTGTTCACTCTGTTAATCTAAAGCGATCCTTGTATTGCGTGTTACCATGACTTCCTTGTATGGACAGTGTTACTAAGGTTGTAGTGTAAGATAAACTCTAGACGGTTTAGGTCCTTGATTGAGCTATCAACTTAGACATTGGAAATGCGACTCGACATCATAAGGTGATACTCTTAATATGCATTCTTCTGCTTGATTTGATATAATAATAAGTATAGTCGTCCACATGGATTCTTTGCCTTCATTCGAATTTATCTTGAGTCACTCTCAGGTTGGATCATCTACCATAATTGATCTAATTCATATACAACGTGGGAATTACAACCACTATTATCCTTTAAGGTTCTTAGAACTTTAAAATTAAGTGATACACATTAAAGTCTTCATATTTAGTAAAATTTACATCTATTTCCTAGTTGCATATCAGCATAATAAAAGTTTGTCATAATTTGATCAAAAGAAACCTTATCAGTTTCATATCTTCTTTTGTCTAATCTAGTCATGTCTATACAGTATCAACTATTTATTTAAAATGACATTCTTTTTGGTGCGTATATGGACTAAGATCTCCCGTACATGTAAGATGTGCAAGGATTTTTACTAACAGAGAAAGATAGGTATGGTCCAATATCTGACCTTGAGTAATAAAGACCTTTGCTTGCCAAGGAGAATGAGAGAAACATCTCATACTAGAATCCTTAATTCTGAAAAGATAATTTACCACAACAAAAACCATAATAACTCTTTTAAGTATACAAACCTCAAACCTTTTCAGGGATATAATCCTTGCGATAAACCCTTTCTACGTGTTCTTGGATCATAAATTAATTTTCTATCACTATCATTTTTCTTGTCTGTTCTCATGGACTAATTAGCTTGACATATTTGTATCAAGGATGTATTTTACAATTACAGAGCTAATTCATGCACCCACACAAAGTATCATACTCATTTATTGCTCAAGAGAATCTGGAATATGAAATGAAGAAGCTTGATCTTAATTTATGATAAATACCTTGAGCAAGAGATTCTGAAATATTGATTAAGAGATTCTGGAATTTGAAATACTATGGATGAATCTAAGATAGATATCACAAAGCATGAGCTACAACACCCATTAACCCTCTTAACTGTAACTTTGAAATCAACCAACCATTTCCAGACTGTATTTAGTGGGTGTTTCTAGTGACTCAAAAGATTCAATATGATAATGATGACGCAACACTTGCCATTGTAAATATAGAGCTTAAGAAAATATAGAATCCGATAGTCTTGTTATCAAATATAATAATCCATGATTCTATTACTAACAATCCCTTCCCAACACATTTCACAAGAAAAGACCTCAAGCATGGATTTGCAATGTGCACACAATTACATGTATGGCAGCAAAGAGAATGGACAGGGATTGTACCTTGATTAATTCCTAGGTTTTGAGATGCAATTTGGCATGTGACAGTGGCGTAAACCACTGCTGGACAGCAGCATAACAGGAAAAAGGAATATAGATTAGAGCCTAAATGTTGATTTTTGATGGATAGAAATGAAAAGGGGAATGTACCTATTTGTGTCTGCTATACTTAAAGATTAGCTTGCATGCATGGGCTTCTACAGTGGATGGACAGCAATAGGAGGAAGAAAAAGGTTCCAGTCCTTGGAGTAGCAAGATCTTGCAAAAATGGAGGCCGCAACAGCTCTCAAAGCTGCTGGACAGCAGATAAAATAGGGAAAATATGTCCCCCTTGGCTGGAGAATGAAAAGAAATTTTGGGGAAACAAGAGATGGAGAAAGGGATTCCTTGTGGCTTGTACAATCTTCAGATCTTTGAAGATGATTTAACATGCAAGTACAGCTACTGTTGTAGGGATGCAGCAGCTGCTCTGGCTGTAGCTGCTGATGCAAGAACCGAAATTCCAGGGCCTTGGATTTAGACTAATTTCTAGGTTTTCTTGGTTGAAATTCTGAAATGAAAAATGGAAAAGGGGAAAGCTTGCTGCTGGAAATGGGAAGACAAATAGAAGTAGAATGGGAAAAAACATAATTAAAAAGGATTTAAGAAGGAAGGACTTTGGGCGTTGGGATTGTTATATAGGAAGAGAATGGGGGAGAGGAAGTTTCCTAGAAGCTTCCAAATTTCTTTTTTTTTAGTTTTTGTTTAGCTTATGACATCATTAGCATGATGTCACTTGGTGATAATTATAGTGACATCATAATTATTTTTTTTGCTGGATTTTCTTTTTTAACAGCAAGGGAAAATATTTTTTTACCCAAAACTTACTTTATTTATCATACTTAAAGTCACCCATATTTGTGCCTCGGACTACGGATTTCGACGCGAATTATCTCGAATAAATCGTCCCTGAACAACGATCAATATGAGTATAATATTAATATACTTTTGAACATGTTTGAATGCCCGAAACTTTCGAGATATGGTTTCGGTTTGGGATTAAATTTTGCGATTTAAAAATACCAAACGACCTCCGATTGACAAACAATCGATTCCGTTGGCCTCATTTCGTCGAATCGGGTCTAATAACGATCACGGTTCGTTTTACGATTTCCAAATTTGCGTCGCGGCTTTTTCGGACACGCATTACGATGCGACCGATTTTTGGTTGATTTCGCCCGAACGACTTTTGATTCACGATCAATTGATCGTTTTAAGCCATCTAATGTTGCCCGATAACTTTATTGGGTTAATCGGACCCAAATGAGGTCGAGTTCGGCTTTGTGTAGATTCCGGATGTTACAAAAAATTACAATAAAATTGGGAAAAAATCGGATTTTTTTAGCCTTTTCCGACTTTTCCGTCGAAATTTCGGTATTCCAGGTCACCGAAACAAGATCGAAATCGAAATTTCGAACCTTGATATGGATTATCCTTTTATCTTGTGGCATGCTCTTTATTATGATGTGTATAACCTGCAATAAACTACATATAGTGAGTCAATCTATTTTCCAAAAATATATATAGGAAAAATCAGCCATATACAACATTCAAACAATAATATATAGAACTTTCCAATTAACTTGGATGAGTAGATTGTAATAGTGTTGGGAGAAATATAGTTTATGCATTAGAATAGTCTGAGGGCTCTCTTATATAGGAGAATAGCCCTTGGGTTAATTACATACTAAGTACCTGAGCAAGTACAATAACATAAAATAGACAGAGAACTATATACATATATATATGGGAATAAGGGGGCTGCACCCGTTGGTGCAGCCAATTAGCTGCACCTGGGTTGTGCACCGTCGGATCAAAGGAGCATTTCACAGTTGGATTGATCCTCTGGATGATGCCAAAACACTCCCACCTTCCCTCTCAAATCTGTCCCTTCTTCGTTGGCCCGCTTCCCAAACAAACCCCCTCCTTCATACTGCCTCCCACATACCGTCGCCTTTACCACCTCGTCCTGTCAGGGCTCCCCCACTGCCCCACTCCCACCACAGCTGGCGTGCTCCCCATCACCGCCCCCATCTCAATCTCTGCTCACTTGCGCGAAGCCCGCGCTCCCCTTGTGAAGCGGCTCGACACGAACACCCAACTCCCTCTCCATCGCTTGAGGGTGAAGCTGCTCGTCATCGCCTCTGTAGCGGCACGAGCCTGGTCTCACATACCGCCTCCTTCACCATCTCGTCGCCCTGTCGGTGCTCCCCCACCAGTTCGCTCCCATCACAACCGGTGTGCTCCCCACCGCCGCACCCGTCTCCATCTATACTCGCGCAAGCGAAGTCCCGCTTCTCCTTTGAAACGGCTTGTCACGGACGCACCAGCTTCCTCTGCTCCGTGCGAGCGTGGAGCTGCTCGTCACCGCCTCTGTAGCAGCACAAGTCAGGTGAGGAGGCACGAACGCCAAGGCCGCCCAATCTCTTGGGCCGGGTAACCACATCCCAAGCAACCAAGTGAATCCCGCGGCCACTGGCGTCCGCCCGCCCCCACAAAAAAACTTCGCATGCACTTTTCCAAGCTGACACGAACACCCACTGGCAATTTTCGAACCGAAAGGAAGTAGATGGGGATTGCAGAGAGAACCGACTTTAGAAGAACAAGACGACCGCCCCGGGAAAGCAAGGAAGCCTTCCAGCCCGCCAGGCGCGAGTCCACCCGCTCCAAGATAGACCTCCAGTCAGTAAGGCGGTTCCAGCCAATCGAGAGGGGAACACCGAGGTAGGGGAGAGGGAGCGACCCAATCCGAGAGCCGAGGATACGGCTGCAATCGTCCTCCTCAGACGCCGACAAACCAAAGGGCACCATACAGCATTTAGCATGATTAATCGACATACCCGATAGATCACAAAATAGGGAGATCGTATGTGCCATCCCAGCCACCGCGTCGGAGTCCCCTTCAATGAAGCAAATAGTGTCGTCCGCGAATTGAATAATAGGCACACATAAGCCTCCCTTCCGAAAGCCTGCGGAGAGGCCCGCATCAACGACGCCGTGCACCATCCGAGACAAGACATCCGAGGCAAGAACAAAGAGCAAAGGGGCCAAGGGGCAGCCCTGACGCACCCCCCTACGCGGCTGGAAGAATCCACCAACCGGACGGTCGTTGAGAAGCACGGAAAGAGAGACCGTGGAGATACATCTGCGCATCCAGGCAATCCAAGCATTCGGGAAGCCCCGCCGATGAAGGACAGACCATAGGAATCGTCAATCAATCGAATCGTAGGCCTTGGAAAAGTCGATCTTCCATAAGGTTCCTTTCTTCTTCGCCCTCTTCCAATCAGCCACAATTTCCGACGCCACAAGGATACAATCCGCAATCTGCCTACCTTTAATAAACGCACCTTGAACCGGCGAGATGAGGCCGTGCAGGATCGACGATAAGCGGTTGGCCAAGGTTTTGGCCACAATGAGGTAGATAGCGTTGGATACGGCAATAGGGCGAAAGTCGTCTAGGAGAAGAGTTAACATATAAAACTAACGGAGGGTTATGAGTGTAAGACGGAGTGACTATCCGGGGCTTCTCATGTAATTCACGATTATAGAGGGTTATGATTGATATTGCAAGATTACTCAGGGTTATGGGTGTAATTATCCCAACTTAAAATTGTTGATTGCCTTCCTATCATTTAGAAGTTGGAGAAAAACCTTTCTGGTTGGAAGGCAGGCACAATGTCCCTAGGTGGCCGGATGGAGGATGTTAAAGGGGTGCTCACGATAATTCATGTCTTTTTGTGTCATAGTGTCTCCTCCATGTTGGAATCCACCTTCACCTTGAGCGATTATGCGAAGACTTTTCTGGAGCAAATAAGGCCAAGATGGCTTGGCAATTCACGAGGGGGATTGGGAGACTGTTAAGCTACCAAAAGTTGTATGTGGTCTGGGTGGTCTCCTGAGTGGAGTCCATGAACAAAATGTTACTTCTTGCGTGGATTGCCATAGCATTGGACAGAATGAAGATTTATGTTGTCGGCTCATTTGCAAGATTTATGGGATCCGGACACATGGCAACTTGATGGATCACCCATTCTTTTTCTCCTCAAACTTGTGGAAGGGCATCCAATCGATGATGATACAATATTAGGATCTCTTGCTCACAATTCTTGGTGAGGATTTTTTGTTTGCTTTGTGCACCAACAATCGAATTGATGGTGAACCATTAGCGACGTGATTCTTGTGTCTTTTTTCCTTGGTTGCAGATCAAGAAGCACATGTGGCGAAGTGAAGGGAAGATACCATCCGGATGCCCTCGTTTCTAACAGACTTCTCATATCAATCCTTTAAGGACTTTCTTCAGCTCTTGAGTGGAGATCTGTGATTAGCGAGGATATAGCCGCAGAGTCTATATCAAGTCCACCTATAAAACCTGGATGGTCCTCCAGTCGTAAGGTGATGTTAAAATCCCCAACAATAAGCCACCTCTCAAACGGGCAATGCTGGCACACAATGCGGAGATCCTCCAGCAACTCTGAGATGTTATGCTTGTTTGCCAGCTTGTAAAAATTTATGAACATAACACACTTGTCGTCTGCATTCCGTCGAAAGCACTGAGCACATTGTTATGGCATGGCACCCTCACAGTGCAACCCACTCCAACACAAAGCGACCCCCATTCCAATCAATAACCAAAGCAGCATGTTGCACAATCTGAGTTGATCGAGGTGAAATCTAAAAGTTGTGTACCTCTGATTTCTTTCCACGTGGATTCCAGCCCATGAGCAATCTTAATTTCTTACTGCATTGTGACAACCACTTTGGACTCTAAAAGAAGGTCATGGAATGCTAACCCTACGGTGGTACTACACCTGAACACTCCTCCAAATCCTGAGAAGAAAGTTCCTCTCTGTGTGTGTCCCTTTTAATTTCCTTGCCAAGCCAAAGTCCAGCAAGACAAAGTCACATGGTTCTACTTCTCGAACCACATGCCATGACAGATGCAGTAACACCTTCCCTCAGTCGTGTCTAAAGATGAACAACCACATCCCTTCATCCATTGTCCCGCTGGTCTCAGAATTCCGCAGGGACAAAGAAAATGGACACTCTCCAAACAACCACTTCCTAGTAGGTCTGAATATCGAGTTCTTAGGCAAGAACCAACCCTTGCAGTACCTGAGATTGATGCAATATGAACTAGTTGCAGGATTGGCCTGTACTTTCTCCAACCCATCTTGACCCATCGACAGCGTACACCACATCTTCAAACTCCCCTCAGGGTCCCATAAGCAAGACCTCTACTAGACTCTTGAGGTAAAGGTCGATGATAGTCATTCTTCCATATCAAAGCCTAAAGGGTGGAGATATCGCATCAAGCCAACGCTGCCGCAATAGAGGACTCGCATGCTCTCTTCGTTAATGACGTATCGCTCCCAACCAGCACAAGCTCAAAACTTTTATATCCATGAGAAGGTCCAGACTCCTGGACCACCCCCCAACGACCTAGCTACTCTTTAACTGGGGTCGTCTAGCGCTGATCCAAAACCGGGGTTGTCCAGCACCCCTCGTCTAGAATCTCTATATAAAGAAGACCCGCCTCCGATTGCATGGGTTCCATGATAGCTTGACCCTATATGGTATCTGACCCATCAACACTTCAAGTAGCATCTCCTTGCAGGTTGGAAGCAAATCCTCGAGACCCAAAAACACCAAGGGAAGCACACTTCTCCATATTCGAAATGGTGCGAAGGGATTCCCGAAAAGGGGGAAACCTAGGCGACATGCACAACCAATTTCCTACAATCCAATCATCGGACGTGTCATAATGGCTAAGCTCCTCCCCCACAGTTGGCCAATCTTCCACCTCTAGCTGGAAGATGATTTCCCCCATGTACAATTGCAGTTGATTTGTTATAGGACCGCCCCACTGATGACGGCCTCCACCACAGTCTTCCCATCCCTTTTTGACAATCCATCCAAGAGGAAGAAGATAAGCTTTCCATAGCCCGCTAATGCCTTCTCCACGAAGTGGAAGTCCCTTATTCGAAGGGCAAACCTTTGATAGTTAGAGCCTTCTAATGATGAAGAGAGAATCCCTACCTTTAAGCATGGTCTCCACCAGACAACCTCCCTAGGACGATGATCCCCATCATAACTTTACAAAAGGGTATGTAACACGGATAACAAAAGGCCCCAGCACATAAACCATCGACCTTCCAGATGAATGAGGTCCCGCCATAAGAATTTTTTGTTTTCTTACTAATATCTCCCATAACCATGTGTAGGGAATCACCACGTTTCCTGCAGATAACAATCAAGACCGTATGGTGGGGAACCAGTGAAGCTTGCGCATGTGGTTTCTTCTCCCGTGTAGCATCTTGCGCGACCGCTAATGATTTCCTTCCCGGACATGATCTTCTGCGATGCCCAAAGCCCCCATATGATTGGCATTTGACTGAATTCCGACAGGCAATTGTGAAATGTCCATGGTATCCACATCCAAAGCACCTCTGATCATACCCTCTGGAGGACTCAACGTCCTTGGTGTTCCTCTCCCCCTTCAATTGATGACAACCAAGAACCATCACATGCTCTTCGTCCCTCCCACCAAGCCCTTGAATCCGAATTGGAGCCCTTCCATCTCCCCGACCTCCTAATCGTCACCCTCCTCCAGTTCTCTGTTGAATCCATCTTTTGTCGGTAGAAAGGTAATCATGCCGTAACACTCCCAACTCCCGAGGTACGGCAATAGCGTGCAATATCGGTATTGCATGCCCATGTGGTGCGGTGGTCACACTATGAAGTTCTGGAGGACTTCTCCTTAGCGTACGAATAACTAAAGATGGGGTTTATCGCACGAAGGTCGGAGACCGCAGGTTCCCCATGACACAACATAAGTGTTCGACGATACTTGACAGAGCAGAACTGCAACATCCTACGTAGGAGTGTGGGTCCCACTGATGACGTGGCATGGCTACATGGCATGCTGATGAGGCAAACGATATAGCGTGCTGACAGAGCAGGCGATGTGGCATCGAATGAATAAGACGAAGGGATTGCATGAAAGATGAAGAGTCAAAGCATGTGAAGAGTCATCTCGGGAAGACGAAGGGTCTCCATAGAAGACGAAGAGTCCTTACATTCATTGTACATGTAATAATGGTGTCCCTTCGTATACCCCCAGCTTGTGTATATAAGGAGGGGTATAGCTCATTTGTAAACAATACACTTAGAGTGAGTCTCATGCTAATACAAATAGGGTTTTAGTATCATTTCTTTTGTATCCTTGTGCTTGAGTGCTTGTGTTCGAGTATTCTAGCGGCGTTGTTACTCGTCATGCTGGTGTACGTCTACATGCAAAGGGAAGGCTGGTTAGCTTGTGAGAAGCTAACGCCGTACCAGATTGTCTCAAAATCGGTGTTGAGATTTTATCTTTGTGACAACTGGTATCAGAGCGAGAAATGACGCCCAACATAGGAGATCGCGTTACTTCCTTAGAGGGAGTCGTGATGGAGATCCAGTCACAACTGGGTACTCATGTCTAATGCCTGGCTCGTCTGAAGGACGATCAGGTATGGATCGTCAAGCGTCATCGGCGAGAGTCCGTGCTCGGCTAACGTAGTGAAAGCCACTCGAGGAGAAGCTAAAGGAACTCGAATCACTGATGCAAGAGCTACATGAGGAATACTCTTTCGTCAAGAAGGCGATCGTGGACGAAGGAAAATCCAACGATGTAAAAACGGCAAAGATCCCAAAGCCCAAGTCATTTTCAGGTACACGTGTACCAAAGACTTGGAAAATTGCTTGTGGGATATAGAGGTATACTTCAAAGCTATCAAAACTCTTGAGACGAAAAATGTATCCTTGATGGTGATGTACTTGTTCGACCATGCGAAGATATGGTGGAGGAGTCATGCATCCGAAGAAAGACCAGACATCTCGTCACGGGATGAGTTGGTTAATTAGCTGGAAGGAGCGGTTCCTACCCACCAACATTGCTTGAGTGGCGAGAAAGGCGCTCCGAAAGCTGAAGCAGACGAGAACCGAACGAGAGTACGTACGACAGTTCTCGTCACTACTGGCGGATATCAAAGGTTATGTCTGAAGAAGACAAACTTTTCAATTTCATGGTAGGTCTCCAAAACTGGGCTCGGGCAGAACTTAAGAGGCAAGGAGTGAAGGACCTCCAGACGACCATCGTTGCTGCGGATGCGTTGTCGACTACAAAGTTCAATCCACACGGAAAAGGAGACCGAGAAGGAAAGAGCAAGCCCAAAGAGAAAAACAATGGTAAGTTCAAGAAGTTCGGCAAGACTGAAACTTCAATGAAGGGAATTAGAATCCTACAAGAAGGTCGAGCAACCTAACGGAAGAGTTGCTTCATCACATCAGGTGCAAGAGTACCTAAAGCGAGAGAAGTTGAACTCCATGACCATAGAGGAGAACTTGGATGAAGAGGCGCACATAACGAACCTCAAGTTGTTGCACAATATTCGCTTATGTCCGTTAAAGTTGGGCAAATAGGCGAAGATGGAAGTGGAGCGCGAAATCCAGAGTTGGTGTACCTCGATGGCATGGTATACAAGAAAATCTTTTGAGCCATGATAGACACCGGGAGAAACGCACAACTTTCTCTCCAACGAAGAGTTCGGGAGTTGGGAGTTTCCTTGGAGAAAGCCAGTACCGCATTAAGCTTGCCAACTCCGACTCGTTACAGATCGAAAGCATGGCAAACTGCACTGTTCAGTTGGGTTAATGGCAGGGAAAGGTACACTTTCTCGTGATACCTCTTGACGACTTCCAAGTCATTCTGGGACTCATTTCTTAAAGAAGGCGAAGGCATATGTGACCTCATATCTAGGAGGAGTCTTCTTCACTGCTGCAGATAGACCCTTCATGATCAAGGTTATCAAGAAGAAAGATAGGTTGGAGTCATGTCCGCGATAGAAGTTTGCAACAAACTGAAGAAAGGGGAGAAAAAGTACTTAGCTACAAAAAGTGACGAGGAAAATAGCGAGTAAAAAACACAACCATGCCTCAAAGCAGTAAATAAAAGATGCTGATCGAGTTCAAGTACGTGATCCCCGAAGAGAGACAAGAAGCTTTCACCAAATCGAGACGTGGATCACGCCATCGACTTACTGTCAGGTACGGTGTACCCTGCACTTGCACCATACAAGATCCCCTGCACATTTAGAGGAGTTGCGAAGATAGCTCAAGGAGTTGATGGATGTTGATCTGATGCATCCAAGAAAGGCCTCATACGGAGCACCGGTGCCGTTTCAGAAGAAGAAAGATAGGAGCTTGCATATGTGTATGTACTACCGCGCACTGAACAAGGTGACGGTGAAGAACAAATACACAATCCCAAATGTTGAAGGCATGTTCGATCGCTTGGACCAAGCCAAATACTTTTAGAAGATGGATCTTAAGTCAGAGTATTACCAAGTTTGCATCAAGGAGGGAGACGAACCGAAGAAAGCGTGTGTTACGTATTATAATTCTTTTCAATTCCCTGTAATGTCGTTTGAGTTAACAAATGCTCCAGCTACTTTCTGTACCCTGATGAATGATGTCATCCGCGAGTATATCGACTCGTTTGTCATAATGTACTTGGATGACATAGTGATGTACAACATGACCCTTAAGCAACATGTCAAGCATCAACGGATGATGCTTGAGAAGCTAAGGCATAACCGCTTATACTTGAAGCTAGAGAAGTGTGCCTTTGGTTAGGAGACCATCTCCTTCCTCGGGCATATCGTGGGAGGAGGCACGATATGTATGGAGCCTACGAAGACTTAAGCGATTGAAAAGTGGGCAATCACCACAAAGATGACAGAGCTACGATTTTTCCTCGGATTGGTGAACTACTACAGGAAGTTTATAAAGAGATATTGCAACAAGGTAGTGCCCCGGACGGACGTGCTTCAGAAGGATCAGCCTTAGAGATGGACACGTGAATGCCAAGAGGCAGTACAGAAGCTAAAGAGGGTGGTTTTGAAAAGAGCCAATTCGACGACTTCTAGACTTCGCGAAGCCATTTAAAGTACACACCGACGCGTCTGACTATGCACTTGGAGGTGCATTGCTGCAAGATGGGTATCTTGTGGCGTACGAGAGCCGCAAGCTGAATCCGCAGATATGAGGTACTCCGTGCACGAGAAGGATATGACTGTAGTGATCCATTATCTAAGGACATGCGCCACTACCTCCTCGGATCGAAGTTCGTGGTGCAGACGGACAACGTGGCAACGATTTTCTTTGCCATACAAAAGAACATTACTCCCAAGCAAGTGTGGTGACAAGACTTCCCTACCGAATTTAAATTCGACCTTCACTGGAGGCTTGGGTGGACCAACTAGGTAGCACACGCTCTCAAGAAAGAGTGAACCAGAAGAGCCAAAGGTCGCGATGATCACATCGATCGCCCGTGTGTCTGGAGACATGTTGGAGCGCATACGGGAGGAAACACAGGAGGATCCAGTTACTTCACGCTTGGTCCAGCGCGTGAATGATGGAAAAGTCTGGAGATTCTGGATAGAGGAAGACGTCATCTACGCAAAGGGCAGGAAGCCCTATATCCCCTCAAGCGACGGCTTGAGGAAGATGTTGTTGAAGGAGACACATGATACACAGTGGGTTGGTCATCCAGAAGTTGAGCGTACGCTGGCACTCCTCTCCTCAAGCTACCTCTGACCGACGATGGAAGAAGACGTAGAAGTCTATGTGTATACTTGTCTTGTACGCCAACAAGACAAGACAAGGAGGAAGAAACGGCAGGATTGCTGGAGCCCATGCCCATTCCTTCACGTCCATGGGAGAGCGTATTCATGTACTTCATCACTGGGTTCCGAAGGTGGATGGGAATAATGCGGTGATGGTGGTAGTTGATCGCTTCTCTAAATACATGATCTTCGCACCAACACCCCAGGAGTGCACAACAGAGACCACGACGAAGCTATTCTTGCATAATGTGGTGAAGCACTAGGGCATGGTGTTGGACATCGTGAGTGACCACAATGCTCGGTTCAGAGGTCGGTTCTGGATGATCTTATGTGAGATGCTGAGATTCGATTTCAAATTCTCTGTCAGCAATCACCCGCAGACAGATAGACAGAAGGACGGATTAATGCCTTCCATGAAGAGCATCTTAGGCATTATGTGATGGCCAATCTGCATAATTGGGTAAGTTTACTGGATACTACCTAATTCTGCTACAATCTGAGCAGACATCACCATAGGTCAGAGTCCGTTTGAGATTGTGATATATAGGCAATCTATGACACTACACAAAGTGGCCAAGCAGAATAGCCAAGGAGGGTGCCCCACTACATATCGCTTTGCAATGGCGATGCAGGATCGGTAGGAGAACCCAAAGGACGCGTTGGCTCACTCTAAACGTAGGATGAAGAAGGCGACTGACAAGAGTCATAGGCCGGTTGAGTTCTAGGTTGGGGAGAATGTGTTGTTGAAGCTTACGCCCCATATTTGGAAGAAAATACTGAGAAAGACGGTGCATTACAATGGACCCTTTGAGATAGTTCGATGCGTGGGACCGGTCGCTTGTCAACTACGTTTTTCGGAGAGACTGAAGCTGCATCCCGTGTTACATGTCAACTTCCTGAAGGAGTATCATGCGGACAGAGAAGATAGCAACAGGAGGGCATCGAAACGTGCCCCTCTTAACGTCTGGATTCAATATACGAAGGAAGTAGGGAAGATTCTTGACAGACGCGTAGAGGGCCAGAGCAAGAATCGAATGATCTTCTTCCTTGTCGAATAGAAAGGACTCCCGGAGGATGAGGCAAGCTGGGAACGCGATACATCCATGTGGCAGTTCGAGGACCTCATCGAGGATTTCTCGAAGATGCAGGATCAGTCGCGAACGCTTAATGGATCAGGTGGGGGAGGCATGTAACACCCCCAACTCCTGAGGTACAAGAATAGCGTACAATGTCGATATTGCACGCCCATGTTGTCCGGTGACCACATTCTGAAGTTCTAAAATACTTCACCTGAGCGTACGGACAGCTAAGGATGAGGTTTATCGCACGAAGGTCGAAGACCACGGGTTTCCCTTGGCACAACACAAGTGTTCGGCGACCCTAGACAAAGTAGAAGTGCAACATCCTACGTAGGAGCGTGGGGGCCACTGATGGCGTGGCGTGATAAAGAGGCGTGTTAATGAGGCAGATGACATGGCATGTTAACGGAGCGGACGACGTGGCTTCGGTTGTAGAAAACGAAAGGATTGCACAAAAGATGAAGATCCAAAGTATGTGAAGAGTTATCTCGGAAGACGAAAGGTCTCTGCAAAAGACGAAGAGTTCTTGCATTCATTATACATGTAATAATGGTGTCCCTTCGTATACCCCCGACTTGTGTATATAAGAAGAGGTAGAGCTCATTTGTAAACAATACACTTAGAGTGAGTCTCTTGCTAATAGAAAAGGGCTTAGTGTCATTGCTCTTGTGTCCTTGTGATTGATTGTTTGTGTTCGAGTGTTCTAGCAGCATGGTTACTCGGCGTGTTGTATATGTATACAAAGAGAAAGGTTGGTTAGCTTATGAGAAGCTAACGTCGCACAGGTTAGTCTCAAAATCGGTGTTGAGATTTTATACATGTGACACGTGCCATCATGAATCACACAAATTTCATAATATTAATAGTTGTAGGAAGCGGCGTGATATCTTATGCTGAATTACAAAATGTTTTCCTTTAGCAGATGATGCAAGTTCATTATCAATTTGTTAAGAGATGTGATTTTCCATGAAAAGATCATTACCCCTTGTTTGCACTAAGGAGAAACTTGCAAATGTCTTCCAAAAAGTAATTCCTGGATATTGATCAACAATCAGATCACCATGCACCCTAATCCACATTACATATGTAAACTTACTTTCTCTTTAAACCATTGTAGCCTCAAATGGTGCCTAGTTTAGTCTAATCATAACCATAACATCCGTTTAAACTACTAGGAACCTAGTAATGTCTTGATGGTTTTGTGTCATAGTTGCATATGATTTAAATTTTCAAATTTAAAATACATACATGATGTCTTTTAAAGGCCAAACATGATACTACTACATATATCATTTGCAACCAAGATACTTCTTTGCTTCGTATTCAACTTCGGTCCAAAACTCAAGTAGCGTCGACACTCCCAATTCATAGTTTTTTTTTCAGAATCCCCAATTTCGTAGTTAGCTCTATAATGTGTAACATATTCAGAATGCATTGTAGACATCTCACATGAGGTAAGTTTAAAAAAATGTAAATGCTTGAGCAGCTTACACGATGTGTGGCCACTAGGAAAACTTTTATGTCCTTCTTTAACAACATTCTTTTCTCCATGGCAAATTACATTTCCACTTATTTGATCATACACCTAGACAAGAGTATAAATCAATCCCTACACAAAATTTTTCAACAAGTAACATATCTCAGCAATATCCAATACTCTACATGAGAAAAGACGTACGTACATCTTTTCCATCAGGGAAACAACGCCAAAAGAAATCAGGCCGAGGTCGTCCAACTGCATCCTTAATAGCATCCGTTATAACTGCAGTGATTAGCACAGAGAACAGCAGACCTGGCATTCAAATGGCCTTGAGTATTTTGACTTGTACAAAAGTATCTACTAAGAAGGGCATAAAGAAGATTACAGTAAATCACAGCAAGCAGTTATAAAGGACGTTTTACCTAATATAGCGTGATGCAAATCATATACATCGTTCTTTTGATAATAAAAGAACATGAAAATAGCAATGGGCAACAACATAGCAATTACCTGTGAAACCGGGAAATCAATGACCAAAAAACAACATAATGGTTTAAAGAAATGAACACGAGAGAGAAAGAAAACGTACTGGAACAGCCCATACAGGCACTGTGTTGCTTTGTAGTGGGTATTTAAGATCAGTCATCATCTCCTTTCCAACAAAACGGTAGAACGGGTGAATTACGTTTAAAATCACCACCAGCAACATGAGAAATAAAAGTATGATCCAGTCAAGCACGTGCAACTTCAGTAATTTAACTCCATGACTACGGACAGTGTGGGAACCCAATTGCACCTCCCTCATACTAGCCTATGGAAACACAGAACATGAGATTACACAACCAATCAATGAATAAATATGTGAATTTCAACAACCAAATGTGGAAAATGTAATTAGTCAAGAAAACAGACGCATAATACATTCCCATTGTTGCAATAGAAAATTTACCAAAAGTATAATATTGACAGATATTTGCATGAATATTTTTAATTTGGCTTTGCCGAGCAGTAAAATCACCAAAGGTAAGCACGAGGATCGCTCTAATATAAATATGTACAACCAGCATTTTATTTAAAATATATCCCTAGTGCATTATGCGAATAAAAACTGTCAGAAAGATCTCGAGTTCGATATTCACTTAGATTCGATTAGCTAAAAGTCTGATTCATATTTGATTTGAAAATAAACAAACTTGTTGAGTTGTTTTTTAAATGGGTAAAAGGATCTTGGGATGAGGGACCATTTGACCCATCGTCTATATATTGTACTCATCCCCCCTCATTGAAAAGTAAGATAGTGAAGAGAGCCCTAATCTCGTGTGAAGGAGATTAGGGATTTGTGTGTACCCACGTGGTTTTTCCCCAGTTGTAGGGTTTTCCACGTAAATCATCGTCTCCTTCTTTGTGATGATTATATGCTTGTTTTCTACATGGTATCAATCTATCAGAGCCATTGATCGTGGCTTGAATCTCGATTTGATTCTTCAAAAGTGCGAAGTTCCTCGTAATCGAGGACTCAAGGTATGTTCACTGGTTCGTAATTCACGAGCAGATAAAGGGCAGTCGCCCCTTGATCTGTTCGCAGCCTTTTCACTGTCGCCCCAAGATCTAGAGCTCGACATTTGATCCGAGGTGTATCGCCCAACCGTCGCTGCCCCCTGCGGTCGAGAGCAGAGCGCCCGTGAGGAACGCTCGCTTTTCCGAAGCCGTGCGAAAGAGGGAGGAAAGAAAGGAAATGTGACATTCATATTCAAAAAGGATTACTCGGATATTTGTTGCCAGAATTCCACCTTTTGCCACGGAGTCTGATTTCAGAAGTTATTTCGAAAAAATTGGTGAGATAACGGACATGTACTGCCCAAGGAGGCAAGCACAAAAGGTCATCGTGAAATTGGCTTTATTACATTTGAAAGTTTGGATTCTGTAGATACCCTGATGTCAGAAACTCATGAACTTGGTGGCTCAACTATTGTTATTGATCATGCTACTCCAAAGGAAGAGGAACCCAAATATCCAAGTCGTGCACCACATGGTAGATATGGTGAATATAATGCCTATATCTCAGCAACAACTCGTTATGCATCTTTAGGAGCACCTACTCTGCATGGTCATCCTGATTCTATCTATGGAAGGTATTCTAAACCTATGCGGAGTCATGGCAAAAAGATAATTTATTGGAAGACTTCCACAGGAAGCTAGTGTTGACAACTTATGACAATATTTTGGTAGGTTCAGGTGTATCTTGAATGTTTGCGTTCCAAAGGATCCAAAGAGAAGTGGTCATATTCGGATTTGTTACCTTTCTGGAGGACGGTGTAGCAGATCGGTTATCTAGAAGAACCCATGAAATTCTTGGACATGAGGTTGCAATTGACTCGGCTACCCCACTAGATGCTCCTGGTCGTTAAACCGAAAGTTACATTCATTCTACTGAAATCAACTCTGCTCTTAATACGAGACGAACTGATAAGAATAATCCAAACATTGCTGAGTGGATCACTGATACTGGGGCTTCTGACCATATGACAGGTGATCCGCGAATATTTCATGACTACAAATTATCCTCGAGAAGAGAGAAAGTTACTGTCGCAGATGGATCTCCAGCTACTGTCGCAGGGAAAAGGGCCATATAGGTTGTAGATCGTTTCATCCTTCATGGTTCCTGATTTTTCAATAAATCTTTTGCATGTTAGCAAGATCGCGAAAGAATTGAACTGCAAGTTAATCCTTGACCAAAGATCGTGCATTTTAGAAGACTTGGAGACCGGAAAGAAGATTGGAATCGATCGAGTTGAAGATGGACTATATCGTAGTCTAGCTCAGGTTGATCATGCTCTTACTTCTGCAATGAAGGTTTGACTTGAGAAGGATTGTTCGATGACAGTGAAACGATGGCATGAGTGTCTTGGTCATATCAATTTCTCTTCTTTGCAAGAGTTGATGACCGGTATTTTTTCAAGATTATCTGAAGGAGATTTACAATGTGATGACTGTCGATTTGCAAAACAAACTTGCAGCACTTATCCTATTTCTACCGGTAAATCTACTCATGACTTTGAGCTTATTCATTCTGATGTATGGAGACCTTCAAATATAAGGAGTGTTAGTAGTCATCTCTATTACATTACTTTTGTTGATGATTTCTCTCAGAGTACCTTTGTATACCTTTTAAAAAGTAGGAGTGAATTTTATAAAGCAATCAAAAGTTTCACAAATATGGTTGTCACTTAGTATGGAGCTAGAATTAAGAAGCTGAGGACGGATAATGCTAAAAGAATACTTAGAAGGATCTCTATCTACTTTTCTTGATGAGTGGGATGTCATTCATGAAACCTTGTGCAGTTATACACAACAGAACAGAGTAGCAGAAAGAAAAAATTGTCCCCTATTGAATGTAATCAGAGCACTCTTACTTCAGCAAAATGTACCAAAGATGTTTTGGGGAGAAGTTGTCTTAGTTGCAGCTTATCTGATAAACAGGACAACTTCTAGTGTGATTGCAAAGACAATCCCTACTCTATTATTCACCCTAATATCTCTCCTTTCAGTTTGGACCCTCGGATTTTTGGATGTGTCTGCTTTCTTCATAACTCTGGACCAGGTGTGCAAAAGTTAGATCCACGGGCTACGAAATGCATCTTTCTTGGTTATTCTGTAACACAAAAAGGATACAAATGTTATGATCACGTGGTGTCGTCTTCATGTGAGTAAGGATGTCAATTTCTTTGAAGAAGAGTCCTACTTTCCAAATAATTTTTCTCAGAGGGAGTATGCCAATATAGATCTTGAGAAAAATAAGAAAGGGATTTACTTTCTTGGCGATATACAGGAGAATATTCATGTAACGAATGGCAGTGAGCAAGAGAGAAAAGAAGATAACGAGGATAGAGGCTGATTTGGTCAAACTTATATGAGACGAAAGGAAGTGGATTAGGTGGTGGAGACTGAAGAAGAAATGATACGAAGCCATGATTTCCTGGTAGTAGAGAAACTGAAGAAGAAATTATACAAAGTCATGATTTCAATCTCTCCTCAAATGATTTGGGACACGAAGACTCCGTAAGTATTCCTCACTCATGATATTCCCATTGACAATTCTGAGCCTTTAATGAATGAATGCCTCATTGCTCAGAGAAAAGATGTTAGAATTGTTCGAGCATCTACTTGTTATCCTGTGGAAGACTTTGTTGCATACACCAAGATGAGTCCAAGATACGGATACTTTATTACCTCTCTAAATGCTCATCATGTCCCTAAGAATATTTATGAGGCCAAAAATAATAAGAAATGGGTCGATGCAACGAGGGAAGAAATGGAAGCCTTGATAAAGAATGATATTTGGGATATTATTGATGCCCTTAAGGGTGCTCACCTTGTTGGGTTTAATAAATAGGTATATACAATCAAATATTATGTTGACGAAAATGTTGACCAATTCAAGGCTTATTTTGTGGTTGAAGGTTACTATCAGAAATATATGATTGACTACCTTGAGACCTTTGCTCCTGTTGCTAAGATGAATACAGTTAGGGTTGTTATTTGCCTAGCAGCTCATTTTTCATGAAAAATGCACTAATTAAATCTAAAAAATGCTTTCTTGAACAATGATCTTAAAGAAGAAGTATATATGAAAATGACGTCTGGGTTCGAGGATGATGGTACGTGTTGCAAACTAAAGGGAGCTTTATATGGACTAAAACAATCTCCAAGAGCTTGGTTCAAACGTCTGTGCATGGTCATGATTAGGGATGGATATACCCAAGTGAATGGAGACCACACTTTGTTTATAAGAAGGGTGACAAAAGATGTATTCTTTTAGTGTATGTGGATGTCATGATTCTTACAGGAGATGACGAGGTAGAACTTCCTAAGATAAAGAAAACAATTGCAACTGAATTTGAACTGAAATACTTGGGGAAGCTAAAGTATTTCCTAGGTATGAAGATGGCTCGATCTCCAGGAGGTATGTGTCTAAGTCAAAGAAAATACGCTCCTTACTGAGGCAAATCATAAACTTGCTAAAGAAGATGGTGAGCTCCTTGATGATGCAGGAGAAGGAAGATATCAAAGATTGGTGGGAAAGTTGATTTACTTAATCTCACAAAACCAGATATTACCTGCGTGGTAAATGTGGTGAGTCAATTCATGCATGCTTCCACCACCTCTCATGCTAATGCGGTGAATAGAATTCTAAGCTACATAAAAGGATCACCGGGAAAAGGGTTTATGTTCAAGAAAAATCCTAAAGTTACAATTAAAGGATACACTGATGCTGACTGGGCTAGTTCCGTAGATGACAAACGATCCACTTCAGGCTATACGATATATTTGTGTGGAAATTTGGTAATTTAAAGAAGCAAAAAGCAGAATGTGGTTTCAAGATCGAGTGTTGAAGCTGAATATCTTGCTCTTGCAAATGATGTCACTGAAATTCTATGGCTACAAATTATGTTAAATGACTTGGGCATACAGGTGAGTATGCCGATGAAGATGTTTTGTGGCAACAAAGCTGCAATAAACTTAGCCAACAATCCTGTAATGCATGATAGAACGAAGCATGTGGAGATAGACAGACATTTCATCCGTGAGAAAATTGATAATGGATTGTTGTGCCTTCCGTACTTGAAGTCTACCGATCAGGCTGCTCATCTTTTTCACGAAGAGGCTGCCTACTGTGCAATCTGATCTGAACATAGGCAAGTTGGGCATGGCAAACACGTATGCCCAACTTGAGGGGGTGTTGAGTTGTTCTTTAAATGGGTAAATGGATCTTGGTATGAGGGACCATTTGACCCGTCGTCTATATATTGTACTCATCCCCCCTCATTGAAAAGTAAGATAGTGAAGAGAGCCCTAATCTCGTGTTTGGGAGATTAGGGATTGTGTGTACCCCCTGTGGTTTTTCCCTCATTCAAGGGTTTTCCACGTAAATCATTGTCTCATTCTTTGTGATGATTATGCTTGTTTTCTACATAACTGAACATAAATATAGGTTTAGGCTCATTCATAGGAACAAACCAAACCTGAAAATGTCAAGTTTGCTCAGCTTCAGTAGTTAAAAATTCGGTACACATATATAATAAATTTATAATTTCTTACAATATAGAAGTAAATACACTTATATTTTTTTCAAAGAGAAGAATTTTTATTGATCTATTTTTAAAAAAGATGAAGTTGAGTCAGATAAAGAAGAAAAACTGAATGATATTAAGCTAATGGTAATTTTACATCATGACCCTTAAATTCTTGTCTAATTACACCATAACCTCTATAATCTTTGTAATTATAATATGACTCTGTAATCATACCCAATTTAACAAATATACCATGTTCAAGATTTGTGGTGTAAGAGTTAATATGCGTTGAGAAAGATGAGAGAATGTAATATGTTGATTTTATTAAAGAGTTCTAGGGGGTTCTTATATAGACCGGAACCATAGAGCACTCACCTAACGGGAGATTACATAAAAGTACCTCGAGGGATTACAACTAAATATAATAAAACAAAGCCATCTCTAACACTATCCCTCAAGTTGGAGCATATATGTCGATCATGCCCAACTTGGAGATTATCCACGAGAAGCGTTTCTTTGGTAGTGCCTTCGTGAATACCTCTTCAAGCAGAAAATCGATAAAGATGTGCGGAGTAATGATCTTCCCTCTACGTACAACGACACGAACAAAGTTGCAGTTGTTGGGAAAATAGAAGAACCTGTTTATTCCATCAGCCCTAGGCTCTCTTATATAGGAGAGTAGCCTATGGGTAAATTACATAAAGAGTATGGAAGAAACTAGAAATAACGAAAGATTACATAAGTGAATAATATATGTTTACACTCTCCCTCAAGATGGAGCATAGATATTAATCATGCTCAGCTTGGATGCACACTTCTGGAACGGGCCTCGTAGTAATGCCTTGGTAAAGATGTCTGCAGTTTGATTCTCTGAACTGACATGGGATGTAACAATGAATCCCTTCTGGATCATATCACGTATAAAGTGACAGTCAACTTCAATATGCTTGGTTCGTATGGAATGCTGGATTGTTTGCAATGAATAAGGCCGCTTGATTGTCACATTCTAAAACCATAGGAAGTGGAACTTCTATATGTAAATCTGTAAGCACAGCCTTTACCCACATCATTTCTGTGCTAACCTGGGCCATAGCCCTATATTCAGATTCAGCACTAGACCTTGCTACCACAGTTTGCTTCTTGCTCTTCCATGAGATTAGGGAATCTCCAAAATATACAGCAAACCCCGACGTAGACTTCCTGTCCTTGGGACACCCCGCATAATCTGCATCTGCACATGCTGAGATAGAGATCGCTTTGCCTTTCTTGAACAGCAAACCCGCACCTAGAGATGACTTGAGGTAACTGAGTATCATATGTATGGCATCCATGTGAACCTGACGTGGTTGCTCTATGAACTGGCTCACTCGACTCACTGCAAAGGCTATATCGGGCCTAGTGATAGTGACATACAGAAGTTTGCCCACCAGTTCTCTGTATCGTCTCCTGTCCACTTCCTCCGTATCATCATCATATAATTTCATACTAAGGTCCATTGGTGTGGTAGCAGGTCGGCAACCAAGCATTCATGTTTCACTCAACAGGTCAGTAACATACTTTTTCTGAGACATTACTAGCCCATACGGATTTCTGGCAAACTCCAGCCCCAGAAAATATCTAAGAACACCGAGGTCCTTGGTAACAAATTCACGACCCGTGATGTCTGGTTCCTATACCTCCAGGCAATGGAGTCTGGTTCCTATACCTACTGATGTGTCACCTGTGAGCTGCAAGTGGGTATTTACAGTCAAGCAGAATGCAGATGGCAGTATTGACAGATACAAGGCTCGCCTTGTTGCTCGTGGCTTTACACAAACATACGGGGTGGACTATCTTGATACATTTTCGCCAGTGGCCCGCCATTCTACTCTACGGATTCTGCTGTCAGTTGCGGTTACTCGTGAGTGGCCACTTTATCAGTTAGATGTGAAGAATGCCTTCTTATACGGTGATCTACAGAAGGAAGTCTACATGCAACAGCCACCTGGGTTTGCTGTTGAGGGGGAGCGTTCCAAGGTGTGCAGACTTCATAAGGCTATCTATGGCCTTAAACAGAGCCCCAGAGCGTGGTTTCAGAAGCTCTAAGATCTCTTTGAAAAATAAGGATACAAACGTTCTAATGCTGATCATTCCTTGTTTGTACAAAAGACTTCCAGAGGCATTATTGCAATTATGGTCTATGTAGATGACATCTTAATTACAGGTGATGATGTACAAGGAATAAAGGAGGCGAAAGAGATGCTGAAAAAACACTACGAATTTCATTGAGAAAATTAATAATAATATTCCCTGCCATGGAAGGCCGTATCCCGATATATCGGCGATATATCGGTATCGACAGGTCACCGATATATCGCCGATATGTCCGATATCGGGTATCGGCACGCAAAAAAGGCAAGCTGAATCCCGATGTCGACGATATGGCGTCGATATATCGTCGATATATCGGTATCGACTTGGTACCGATATCGATACTGATATCGATATGTCCTTCCATGTTCCCTGCTTCAGATTTATTCTTTAACAAAAATACCCATGACACACGAGAGAAGTCATCCACAATAACTATATAAAACATGTGTCCCTGATGATCAGGAACACGACTCGAACCCCAGGTATCAATGTTGGAGGTACTACTCCGACACGGACGACTGGGAAAAGTAGACCGCTGATGCTTTCCCAGCTGACATGCCTCACATTGGATAGATGTGTGGCAAAACCTGGGGTAACATACGACGCAACTTCTGAAGTGGTAGATGCCCAAAGCGCAGATGCCATAGAAACGAGGAGACGGATTAAGTAGGTAGAGATGAGGTTCCAGCAAAAGTATTCTGACTGAGGCAATAGAGGCCCCCTTGCTCATAGCCACGCCCAATCACGTTGCCCGTAAGGACATCCTGAAAAATAAGAAAAGATGGATCAAAAATCGCCCGACACTGTAAATCCTTTGTAATTTGGCTGATAGATAATAAATTCGTTGAGAAATCAGGTGTATGTAACACATTCTTAAGTTGCATAGATGGTGTCAGTCTAATCTCCCCCTGACCAGTAATCGGGGAATGTATGCCATTGGCAATGACCACTATTCATGGTTATTAAGGCGACAAGGCGTTACACCTGGGCGCCTGGGCGCCTAGGCGTTTTTCAAAGTGTGTATTACGTATCGCATTTGAGATATGCAACATATAGTTATTTAAAGCAAATGGATGTCGCATGTCTCAAATGCGACATCATTTTTTTATTTTATATATATATATATATCGCATTTCAAAAATGCGACATGTATATTGCATTTTCAAAATACGCTATGTATATCGCATTTTGTAAATACGCTATGTATATCGCATTTTCAAAATGCGATATATGTGTAGAACACATAAAAAAATAGTCGCCTAGGCGCCCAGGCGCGCCAAGGCGCCCCGACGACCCAAGGCGTAGACACAAGGAGCGCCATTTTCAATAAAACTGAGGCGCTCTTTCTAGGCGCAAGACCTGGGGCGCCCAGACGCCTAGGCGGCCGCCTAGGCGCGCGCCTTGACATCTATGCCACTATTCGACCTGGAGGGATCTGTCTGTACCCTGTAAGTAGACTTTAATCGCCACATAGATGATGTGTGGCGCCAGAGTCCATAATCCATGCTAAAGTATCTGATCCACTACTGGTATATGCATGTGTGCTACCTGATGCACTAGTAGAAGCAGAGGCGGATGCAGCAACATCAGACTGGCTCTCAGTAGTGTGTCCTGAGCTGGATGGAGGAATAATGCCCCTTAGACGAGCAACAAGATCATCAAAGCGCTGATCCAAAGAGGTAGCAGACAAAGGCTCTATCTGCTCAGCGACTCGTGCAGATGCAGGAAATCCATGCTTAGAGTAGCATGTGTCTTCAGTATGTCCGACGCGATGGCAATAGGTACATGTTGGCCGAACACGGCCTCCTCTACCATGAGGGCCACAGCCACGGGTATGATGGTGACCTCCAGGACCTCTGTTGGCAGCCATGGATGAAGCAGTCTGATTCGTAGTCGTAGAGGGAACAGTGATCCGGCTTAACCTGTGAAATGCTTCCTACATAGGAGGAATAGTAGAATCTGCCAAGATCTGTGACCTCGCTGCCTCATACTCAGGATCAAGGGCAGCTAGAAAAACTCCTACCATAGTAGCATTCCGGTAGGTCTTCTGTTGCTCTGGTGTGAGTGCCAGGGGCATGAAGCTATACAGCTTCTCAAACATCCCTCGTAGAGATGTATACAGTGAGTGTAGAGGACGTCCATTCTACTTGAAAGTAAATATGTCATGCTGGAGTTGCAGAATCTTTGTCTCATTCTTCGCTTGAGAATATGTAGTGGCTAGAATATCCCACATATCTTTGGCTGTGGGCTGATGGAGAATATCATTGGCAATCTCGATTGCCAGAGTTCCAGATAGCCATACTTTAGTATATACATCATCTGCCTCCCACGAGGCATTAACTCCAGTCTTCTCAGCAGGCTCTTCTTCAATAAGAATGTGCTTCTTACTGGTTGACTTCATCATACTCATGAAATGCATTGCCACAGTTCATAGTTCGAACCATCCATCTTCACAATCGGCGCTGGACCTCGAAAAACACCTATGGATGGGATATCTGCCTTGCTTTCAGACATACTTGTAACCAAAGATTGGAGTAGTAGACTGAGGATAAGATCGTCTACACGGACATAGACGGGTTTAGTTGCAGGTGTAGATTTCAAGCAACCAAACCCATTCCTTTGGAGTTGTGCACGCTAGACACAAAATCGTGCAGTGTTGATTCACGACTTAGGGACGCACAGCAGATAGCATGTGATAGGGAGCGCGGGAAGTGCGTGAGAGATCACGCGGGCGGGCGCTGGCATTGTGCGAGATCACGCGATAGAGCGCACAGGCATGCGCACTAGAGATGCGCGAGATGCGCGAGGTAGCGCGCAAGCGTGCGTACTGGAGAACGCTAGGGCGCAGACGTGCGTACTGGCGATGTGCGCCTAATGCACTAGAGGGGTGCATGAGGTGCGCTGGAGATGTGCACCTGGGCGCAGATGGTGCGTACAAGGTGCGGCGCTCAGCGCAGGCGAGGAGCACAGAGCTCAAGGCGCACGAGGCGCACGGCCAGCGACGCGGGTGGGGGCCGGCAGTGCGTAGAGAGAGAGAGAGGCACGCGGGTGGGGCTAGGGTTAGGGTTTGGTTTCAAGAACTCCGGTCTAGGACCGTCGCTCTGATACCATGTTGGGAAAATAGAAGAACTTGTTTATTCCATCAGCCCTAGGCTCTCTTATATAGGAGAGTAACCTATGGGTAAATTACATAAAGAGTATGGCAGAAACTGGAAATAACGAAAGAGTACATAAGTAAATAATATATGTTTACAGCAGTCAATCTCAATGTGCTTGGTCCGCTCATGGGGGTTTGTAATAATGTACGTAGCATACTTGTTGCCACAATACAGAGAAGGGAATAGTAACAACAGTACCAAGTTCTTGTAGGAAAGAGAGTAATCAAGTAATCTCACAGGTATCATGAGACATCGCTATGTATTCTGCCTCTGCACTTGATCTGAAGAATATGGACTGCTTCTTGCTTAGTCACGTGATAAGATTTCCACCAACCATCATAGCATATCCTGTAGTGGAGCAACGATCATCAGGTGAACTAGCATAATCTGCATCAGCATAAGTAGATACATCGATATGGCCATTGTCCCCATAGAAGAGGCCTCATTCTGATGATTCATTAAAGCAGCATAGGATCAAAGAATGTCCTGCCAATGACTATAAAGTGGTTTCTCCATATGTTGGTTGGCTCTGCTCACGACATAAGATATATCCAGCCTAGTGACAGTAAAGGTAAAGCAGTTTGCCAACTAGGCTTCGGTATCACGTAGTGTCTTCAAATGCAAGATCAGCGGAAGTAAAAGTGCTTCCTCGGGTCTGTAGGGATACCAGAAGGCTTGCATCCAAGTAATCTGGCTCAGTTAGGATGTCTAAGCAATACTTTCTATGTGAGAGGCGAAGTTCCTCTGTAGTACGCATCATTTCGATGCCAAGGAAGTAGCGGAGTTGTCTTACAGCTATATTTGTATATAATTAGTCATATTGTACATATATAAATATTTACAATCTATCTTCTTTTCTTTCTTTTTATTATTTTATTTATTTACATGTTTTTGATGCAAAAAAATGCATTTTTATTTATAAATGATATTTTTATAATAGATGTTAAGGACTTTAAGATAAAATGTGATACAAGTCTTAATGAATCATGGATTCATTAATAGACTGCAACATTTTGATCCCAAAGGCACCAAAAGCCTTGGTCTCTAATATACATTTATCATCATCACATGTCACAACCATATCATCAACATAAACTACAAATATGATAGTACCAGTGGATCGTCATCTAAAAAACAAAGTAATCAGATGTTCTCTGGAAGTTAAGATTGTTGACCTCAGTAGTGAGTCTATCAAACCATGCCCAAGGACTCTGCTCTGGGTCATAGATGGCCTTGCAAAGTCGGTACACATACTCCCCCTCGAATTCATAACCTAGAGGTTGCATCATGTAAACCTCCTCCTCAAGATCTCCATACAGGAAAGCATTTTTCACATCAAACTGAAAAATAGGCTATCCCTTATTGGCAACCACTGAAAGGATAGTATGAATAGAGCCCATCCTTACTACTGGGTAGAAAGTCTCGAAGTAGTCAACCCCATAAGTATGTGTAAATCCTTTCACAACCAATCGTGCTTCCAATCTGTCATTGGATCCATCTGGTGACTTTCTGATCGTGAAGACCCATATACAGCCTATTGGTCGAATTCCCATGGGACACGGTACCAAGTCCCATGTTCCCATGGATGTGAGAGCATCCATTTCCTCATTCATCGCCTATTGCCAACCATAATCCTGTAAAACATTGTGATGATCTCTGGGAACAAAAATAATCATGAGAGCATCTACATATCCTTGTCAAAGCATGATAAGCTAACAGTAGCATTGAAATGAGAGACATGGTAGAAAGTACATTGCCTCTTTGTTTTTTGGAAAACTTAGGGAAGCTCCTAAGGAGCATCCGAGGAAGCAATGGTGGGAGCACTTAAAGACGGCATGTCATCCTATAAAAGAAGAGCAGGCAAAGGCACAGGAGATGCATGCTTTCTCTTATAAATATTTGGTAGTGGAGGAAGATTCAAGGGAATATCCGTGACAGATTGTGTAACGAAACTAGTCTCTTCAAAAGGTAACATCCGCAGAAATATAGTATCAATGTCCAGCATGGTCATAACACTTGTAACCCTTTTGGGTGAGGGAATAACCAAGAAAGACACATTTTATCGCCCTAGGTGATAGGTTATCAGTAGCATGGAAATTGTGGACAAATGCTATACACTAAAAAAATCTCAGAGGTAGCGAGATAGGCGACTCACAGGGATGGAGTAATGCAAAAGGAGTGAACCCCTTTAGAATCAAAGATGGGACCATGTTGATAAAACGGACATCAGTAAGAATAGCATCACCCCAGTAGGTCTTCAGAACCTTCATCTGAGTGAGAAGGGACCGAGTAAGTCAAGCAGATGTCTAAGTTTATGTTCTGCTACCCCATTTTGTTGAGAGGTATACGTACAAGATGTTTGGTGGATAGTTCCCCGGGAAGCAAAGAAAGTTGTCAGGTCATGCTATATGAATTCCAAAGCATTATCAATGCAAAAAGTTTGAACACAGGTAGAGAATGCAGTGTTGAAGTACTAAAAGAAATTTTTGACAATTTTATTAATCTATGAATGTTCCTATAACAGATATACCCAAGAGGATCGACTATAATCATCAATAAAACCAACAAAATATTTTTGTCCACTCAGAGTACAGATCAAACAAGGTTCCCATGTATCGTAATGGACAAAAGAAAAAGGAACTTCTCGACAAGATTAAATGCGTACATGGAAGGATGCTCGATGATGTTTCCCGAATTGGCACGCCTTGCACTCAAAGGGATTCAGTGTAGAAAGTTCAGAGGCAGCATCACAAGCCACCATCCATGTAGTACCTCCACTCCCAAGCCCTCGTCAGAAGCCATTGCCACCTCTCCCTCGATCATCATCGCAGTGGCCCAAGAGAACTATATTGAGTAGTGGCACCCCATCTATACTACAAGCCCACGTGCATACTCCTCAAGTTCCTTCATGCCCATAGGACCACCGAGGGTTTCCTGCCAATCTCCAATGCCATTTCCACTCCAGGTGGCTTCATCGATTGGAGTCAAATCTTCAATCATGTTAACAATTCGAGTAAGCCACATCACGAGCCCGCATCATATACTCTAGTTCGATCCAAGCGGCAGCGGCATTTCTAAGAAGAAGCCCCATCGTGGGGTGCAGCATGCATCGTGGTTGATATTTAGGTCTCAATGGGAAGCCTAAATAGAGGGCAATATGAGTTTCGGCCCCTCTTTGGAACCATGGCCAAGGCCCAGTTCTGAGGAAAATTTTAAAAACGGGAAGAAAAAAAGGGAAGGGTCCATTCACGCCGGAAATAGAAAAGAAGGGGGTGAGATGTTTTGGCCCAATTGGATTGTCGTGCACGAGGGGCAGACCTATTTGGGCCCACGTATGGTTTCAGCTTTCGCGAAATATCGACAAAATTTCATCAAAATTTCGGTTTCGACATGAGACCGAAATTTCGAGTGAAATGACAATATGGGAGCCTTCCTTTACAAATGCCGCTCAATTTGGATGAAATTTGATCGAAATTTCGACAAAAATTCGATGAAATTTCGTTTCGACATGGTGTCGATATCATATCCGATATTGAAATTTAAAACCTTGGGCCCAAATAGACCATTGTAGTTTTTGAAAAAGGTCCTTAGAAAAAGGGGGGGAGGGCTAAGTTTCAGGGCCCAGTTGGGTTGAAAAAAGGGGGAAAATAAGGGAGATGACAATTCTGGGCCCAAAGTTGGGCCATAAAAATGTTGAAGCCTCCTACACTTTAAGTAGGGTCGGCTATATAGATTCTTGCTCAAATCCAAGTTGAAAGATTCAAATATTTCTTACTCCGGTTGTCGTCTTCATAACACAACCCCCACAAGAAGGTATTTGAACCATGGTCTTTTGGTGGTAAGCACACTGCGCTACCACCAGATTCATCAAGTAGGTTATAAAATATCTTATTTGTTAACGCATATAGTAGTGTCTGTATCCCTTCTCTATTTTTATTTTCAGTTGTATGCTTTATGTAATTTACCCATAGGCTACTCTCCTATATAAGAGAGCCTAGGGCTTATGGAATAACCAAGTTGTTCTTTTTTCCCAACATGGTATCAGAGCGACGGTCCTAAACCGGAGTTCTCGAAACCCTAACCCTACCCCACCACACCCGTCGGCCTCTCTCTCTCTCTCTCTTCATCTCATCGGCGCCGCCGGTGTTGCTGCTCCCCTGTGCTGCGCATCGCCGGGGCTCCATCGCGCCTGCGCATCGCCTGCGCTCCTGTGCTGCGGCTCTCCCTGCACACTGCTGTACACCGTGCCTGTGCATTGCCGTGCTCGCTTGCACTGCACCTGAGCATCGCTGTGCACCGCGCCTGAGCAGAGGCCCCTGCACCTGTAGCCTGTGCGCGAGCGTGCATCTCCTCTTGCGCTGTAGCCCTCTTGCGCGTGCATCGCCTGTGTGCGAGCGCGCATCTCGCGTGCATCTCCTCGCCTGCGTGTGTTTCTTGCGCGCGTGTACCAGTTGCGTGTGCGCGTACTTCTTGCGCGCGTGTACGTGTGCTAAGCCCTAAGCCCTAGGGCACACACATCTTCATCTACATGGGTTTAGTTGCTTGAGGTCTACATGTGCAACTAAACCCGTCTATGTCATTGTAGACGAATCTCATCCTCTGTCAATCGCTCCAGTCTTCCATCTCCAGTATGTCAGAAAGCAAGGCGAATATCCCATCTATTGGCGCCTTTCATGGTCCAACGCCTATTGTAAAGATGGACGGTACAAACTATGAACTGTGGGCAATGCAGTTCATGAGTATGATGAAGTCAACGGGTAAGAAGGACATCCTTACCGAACCAGAGCCTGCTGAGAAGACTAAAGCCAATGCCTCCTGGGAGGCGGATGATGCATACGCCAAAGTATGGCTATCCGATACACTGGTAATTGAGATAGCCAATGACATTCTACATCAACCCACGGCCAAGGATATGTGGGACATTCTGGCGGCCACATATTCACAGGCGAAGAAGAGACAAAGATTCTGCAACTCCAGCATGATATCTTCACTATCAAGCAGAATGGTCACCCTCTACATTCTCTCTATACATCACTGAGAGGGATGTTCGAGAAGCTCTATAGCTTCATGCCCCTGACAGCCACGCCAGAACAACAGAAGACATATAGGAATGCGACTATGGTGGGCGTGTTCCTGGCTGCACTTGATCCAGAGTATGAGGCGGTACGATCACAGATTTTGGCCGACTCTACTATTCCTCCCATGGAGGAAGCTTTCCATAGACTGAGTCTGATCACAATTCCTTCCACAGCCTCAAGTCAGAATTCTTCAGCCATGGCAGCCAACAAGGGTCGAGGATTTCATCACCAGGGCCGTGGACGTGGACCTCATGGAAGAGGTGGCCGCACTAGGCCAACATGTACCTACTGTCACCGAGTTGAACACAATGAAGACACATGCTACTCGAAGCATGGATTTCCTGCATCCGCACGAGCTGCTGAGCAGATAGAGCCTCCATCTGCTGCTACTTTGGATCAACGATTCGACGATCTAGTTGCCCGTCTGAGGGGCATTATTCCACCATCTGGTCCAGCACCGACTACGGAGAGTCAATCTGATGTCGCTGTTTCTGCCTCTGCGTCTACCAGTGCTTCAGGTAGTATACTTGCATTCAATAGTAGTAGATCAGATACATTACCTTGGATTATGGACTCGGGCGCTACACATCACCTATGTGGCGACCAGAGTCTACTTACAGGATACACTCAGATTCCTCCAGGCCGGACAGTAGTAATTGCCAATGGTACACATTCCCCCATCACTGGTCAGGGGGAGATTAGATTGACATCTTCTATGCAGCTCAAGAATGTGCTACATGCACCTGACTTTTCAATGAATTTGTTGTCAATTAGTCAGATTACGAAGGATCTACAATGTCGGGCAATTTTTGATCCATCTTCTTTGATTTTTCAGGACATCCATACGGGCAACGTGATTGGTCGCGGCTATGAGCAAGGAGGCCTCTACTGCCTGAATCAGACCCCATTTGCTGGAACCTCATCCTTTCCCTCTGGACAAGTATCTACTTTATTGTGGCATCTGCGCTTTGGACATTTACCGCTTAAGAAGGTTGCGTCAAGTGTTACCTTATGGTCTTCCTCACACACCTATTCAATGTGAGGCATGTCAGTTGGGAAAGCATCACAGGTCGTCCTTTCCCAGTCCAGGTCGAAGTAGTACCTCCAAGTTCGAGTTATTTCATATTGATGTCTGGGGTCCGAGTCGTGTACCTGATCATCAGGGACACATATTTTATATAGTATTTGTGGATGATTTTTCTAGAGTGTCATGGTGTTTTTGATGAAAAATAAATCTGAAGCAGGAAATATCATTATCCATTTTCTGAATGAAATACAAAATGTTTTCTCCACATCTGTGAAGTTTGTGAGAAGTGATAATGCTTTAGAATTGTGCACCAATGTTCTTGCCAATTATTACTCCTCAAAAGGGATTGTTCACTAAACATATTGTGCTCATACATCTCAACAAAACGGAATTGCTGAAAGAAAACACCGTCACCTTCTTGATGTCACAAGATCACTTCTTATACAGAGTCATGTTCCCTACTCCTACTGGGGTGATGCAGTCCTCACTGCATGCTACCTAATCAATCGTATGTCTTCTTCTGTCTTGAATGAACAGATTCTGTTTTTCCTCATCTATCATGGGAAGGGATCTGTTCACCTTACTCCTCGTGTGTTTGGGTCGGTTGCATTTGTCCATCTGTTGTCGCCTGGTACTGACAAGCTCTCTCCTAGGGCTGTCAAATGTGTTTTCGTTGGGTACTCCAGAACTCAAAAGGGGTACAAGTGTTTTGATCCTCTGCGTCGGCGGTATATGGTCAGTACAGATGTTACATTTTTGAATCTGTTATGTATTTTTCAGCTTCGGGAGACAAACAGGCAGCTACCACCACCATCTACTGATGCCATATACATGACACCACCACCTCAGATGCTGTCACCACCAACACCACCACCACCATCACCAACACATATACCTGTCTCACCGCTACCGTTCCATTATACCTGCAGGCCTCCTCCCGATCATGGTCATGACTCGTCTCCTAGCTCGCCTATGGTATGTAATGAAAATATTCTATTGATGGATCTGACGACATTTCTGAGCAGGATATGTTGCAGGGGCCAGATGAGGCTACAGCAGATTTAGATGTTCCCATTGCTATACGCAAATCGAAGAGGAGCTGTGTTACATATCCATTGTCAGCAGATTTAGATTTGAAGTTTCAGGTAATCTAATTATTTCCTCTTCATCCATTCAATCATGACTTATATATATTCAACTTAATCACATACTAATGGCATCCCTGTAAATTACATATGGGAGACTGGGTATTTTTAAGAATATATCCCATGAAGAGAATACAGAGATTCGGTGTTCGTGGTAAGTTGGCACCACGATATGTTGGACCGTTCGAGATTCTTGCTAGAGTAGGGAAGGTTGCATATCGAGTAGCCCTTCCTCCACATCTATCAGCTATTCATGACGTCTTCCACATATCCAACTTGAGGAAGTATGTGCACGACCCTCGACACGTCATCAGTTACGAGAATCAAAAGAGAGGCCGGTACAGATACTTGACAGTGCTGTGAAGAAGCTTCACGGCAAGGAGATTCCATTGGTTAAGATGTTGTGGCACCAACATGGCGTCGAGGAAGCGACGTGGGAGACCGAAGCCGACATGCGGGCACGATACCCGCAACTTTTCTGATTTAATCATCAAAACAAGCTTTTGTAATTAGATACATGATAAATATATGGCTTGTTTTCTCTTTGAGGTTTTTATGGAAAACCCTTTGAGGTTTTTATGGCCACATGGAATCCAAACAAGAACACCTAATGACCTTGACTCGAGTCTCGAGGATGAGACTCCCTTTGAGGTTTTTATATTTGTAACATCCGGAATCTACACAAACCCGGACCCGATCCGATTTGGGTCTGATTAACCCAATAAAATTATCTGACAACATTAGATAACAAAAATCGACCAATTGATTTTAAATCAAAAGTCGTTCGGGCAAAATTGACCAAAAATCGGTCGCATCGTAATGCGTGCCGCGAAAAGCCGCGACGCGAATTCGGAAACCGCAAAACAAACTGAGATCGTCATTAGATCCAATTCGGCGAAACAAGACCAAACGGAATCGGCCGTTCGTCAATCGGAGGTCATTTGATATTTTTAAATCACAAAATTTAACCTTAAACAAAAACCGTATCCGAAAATTTTGGGTATTCAAAACCCAACCGAAAGTATATCAATATTATACTCATATTGATCATCGTTTAGAGACGATCAAAACGAGATGTTTCGCGTCGAAATCTGATGCTCGAGACATGAATACGGTTCACTTTAAGTATGACAAATAAAGAAAGATATAGTTGAAATATATATAAATATAAATTGTTTCTTTCTATAAACAGTGCTGCTACGGTTTATTATAGAATCCAGAAAAAAATATATATACAATGTACAGTAATGGTACATGTACGGGTGGCTACATTTCCACATCCATTTGGCCTCTTTTATTCCACTTGGCATAAAAAAAAGACCTCTCTCGTACATATATAAACCCCAACCGACCACGGAAATCTATTATTCTCTTTGCTCCTCTCGGATATCAGAAATCTCCTCTTCTCTCCAAAAACCAACGAAGAAGAACCTCTTGCTGCAGCCTTCTCCATTCAATAGCTGTTGCATGCAAGAATTTTTCTTCCAATTTGGAATTCTAAGGTACAATCCATCCTTTTCTTCCTTATTTCTCCATATTCTCTCCCAAATACTCCTCCAATTTCCCAAATTATTGAAGCTCCTGTCCCAGTTTTTCTCCATTTTCAGCAAGGAGTTGCTCCAGTGCAGCCCCTGCTACAGCCAATTGTTGCCCAGTTCTAGCAATTGAAGGGCCTCTAAGCTGCCGAGAATTCCCAATCAAAGCCAACTGTTGTACTCTACTCCTTGATAGCTGGAGCTATTGCGGCATGCAAGATCAGATCAAGTTCTTTTCTCTTTCAAATTGAAGGATCAATTGATACACTTCCATACCCATCTCTTTGCTGCCATGCATGCCTATTAAACTTGTTTTTTTGTACCATCCTTCATCTCCTCCCTTGCTGCCTGCATGTGCATTTCCATACCGTTATATTGCAATCTTGTGTACAATATCACCAACCATTCTCGTGCTACCATCCGTATGTTCTACACATTCGTAAAAAAAAGATAAGAGCCAAATCTTTCATCCCTGAATTTTAAATTCAAAGAATAAAAGGAATGGGAAATTGAAGGACTTTTATCCTAGATTTTGCCTAAAGAAATGCAATTTATGTGTTGCTCTGTAACGTGAAATATGATGTTGTTGAGAATTCTATTGAATGTCTTTATTTTGATTAGTCGAAGAAACAGTGGTTGTTATTATCAGATCCTTCTTTGGTTGTGAGATAGCAAGTAGTGGATCAGATGGATAAGGAATTTTGTTCTCGAGTAACTCTTCAAAATTCCTATTATATGTTCGCCTTATGTCCTAACAGGCGAGATAAGTAGTAAATTATCATCATATAGGTGGGGTATAATTGTAAATAATGATCTGCAATAAATCCTCTTATTATACTCATTCTACTTATGCTTCTACAAAATGATGCCAGAACTTCTATTGAGTGCTCTACTATTTGGGCCAATATTATTTTTTTTATTATTACAGATAGTTACAAGGACATTTTTTTGTATTAGTAATATCGTGTGGGATTGTAAAATGAATAGCATTTTAAGGAACAATGTTTTAAAATCTTAGAGCACCTATCTTTCAAAATAATTGAGTATCCGACGGAGATATATATATATATATCCTCTCCATAAAAAAATATTTTTTTAATTATATAAGTGATCTCTGTTAGACAATATTATTATTAAATGTATAATAAGTTGGCTGTATAAATTCAGCATGATCATCCTAAGAGGGATGGAAATTGATTGTGTAGGTGTGCACGATTGAGGATACATAACCACGTCTAAAGTGATTGCATAGTGTTGCAGTACTATTTTTCTGACACAGTACATTAAAATTTTAACTGACAACATATTAAAATTTTAACAACCTGCTATATATGTGTGTATGTGAGGGTGTAGGTGTGTTGAGAAATTTCAAACCTGACAGATAAATAGTTGTTAGGATATGAGTTAACTTACTTTTCCCTGTCTTGCATATGCATAGAGGATATCAAATATAGAAATAAACATGAATAGTCTAAAATAGGATCACTAACAGTTATAGTTTATATGTCAAAAGAATCGAATAATTAATGGTAAATTAGCATAGAATTTAACTCATGGGTTAAATAAGAAAAATGAAAGTTGTATTAATTTGAGTTAGATCCAAATCTAAGGAATAGTTGTTAAACTCATGACTTTAGAAATATTATGTCACGATTCCAAGGATCGATCACCTCCTTTAATGAATCCTTTAAGTGTTCACTACTATCTATTCATCAATAATAATAAGTTAGACCAGATACCTAGATCCGTAAAGTAATCACAACAGAGATCGAGAAAGAATAAAGGATCAAGAAAGATAATGAGAAATCAGAGATGACTTCTAATTATTGTGCCGGTCATGGTAATCTTTATACCTGACTGTGCGAGAGCGCGGTGACTCTCACCTAGGCGGGAGATAGGAAGCCCAGTTCGGGCAGCGGCCGCCAAGTACGCGGGTCTAGGATCCCAGTCCTCTTTCGATTTTTACGCGAGCTCGCAGTGTTTTTACGCCTCGTTGGGATCCCGACTTTAGACCAGTTCCGCTAATCCTTTGTTTTAGGATACCCAAGCGGGGGATCCTTGGTTTTCAGTTTTACGTACGAGCTCGGTTGCCCGTACTAGTCGGGCCGTTTTTCTAGAGCGACTTTTCCGGGAAGTCTCTCTCACCCGTCTCAGTGGCGTAGTTTTGGAGTAGACATATCCCTCTATTGGACCGCGCTTCCAATTAGAGGGCGAGACGGAAGAGCCCTTTTGTTGGCTTCTTCACCGCTTGAGTTTTTCTTCGCCAACAGACTTGGCGATGTTACATCCAGATCATCCATATCTATATTTACATCATCTGGGGTTACATCTGAGGCAGTTGCACTTGAGGTTGAAGGGATTACAATCAAAGTTGAGTAATTGTAAGTAACTATAATCTGATTCGAAATCTCATTAAGCTAGTGGACGTGTTGGGAACTTAGTTAGGATGCATTATACAACACCGCATGCCTACGGAGGCACCCCAACCCTAAGACATTCTCCCAGTCTTAGAGTCATAGTGTGAGGTTTCACAAGAACCAAGACCACAGACTATCCACTAGACTTAAGAATTTAATAAATCATTATATCTGCTCATCTCACCTTTCCCATCATCAAAAATCCACAAATATGATCTCTGAGTAATATGAGAATAAAAGATACATACTTATGATCAATGAGTTACCATAGAAATATGTTTATGTGGGAAATGTTGGGATAATAGCTAATCATGAGAGGTGCTTACTAGAAATTTGGAAACCTTTTACATTTGCAAGAAGAAATAAAAATTTAATTTGAGTTGTTCTCGCCTTTCTACTTGTTGCTTTTGAAAATATTAAATGCCTGTTATTTATATAAACTTGTGGGAAGTACCAGCGCCCGCTGACGCCTTTTCTTCCTTGCATGCATGGCAGACAAGGAGCCTTTAGCACAGTAGCGGGTTGATGATTTCAGGAGATAGAGTTTATACTCGACGGTATGGTATTTTGTGCCAGTTTTTGGTTCGGTTTATAATGTAGTATGTTTCTTTCTCTTCAGTCAGATTTTTGGGATATTGTATGTACTGTCAAACTTTGTACATGTTGTAGAATATATGGAAGTTAATGAAATGAGATTTTGGTGACAATTGTTCTATGAGCTTGTGGTTATAAATGTTGATGTGAATGTCAGATGAAATTAATGCAGCGCGAAAAAATTCCCTGTTTTTCTGAAACTTAATGCGATCTCATATGAAAATAATAGTGCGAATGTGTGATTAACGGGTACCCGGATCCTCAGGGATCACAGGGATTGCAGAGTAGAGATCCCATCCTCCGAGCCAATGTGCACCTACATGTGCATTCATAGGGACTCCACAGTAGAGATCTCATTCTCTAAGCTAGTCTCGAAGAGACCTAACTGTCCGATGAGGAGACCCAATTCGACCTTCATCTCGAGCATCCATGGGCTCCGACGAGGATGTTTCCACGACTTTATCTAGTTCGGCTTTTCTGACATATGGAGCAGTTGCGGACCAGAATTATCCGACTAGGAGACTCATCCAGTTTCAATGACTCTATACAGTACAAGGCACATATTCTCCGACGAGGAGACCACTCCAGCACTCCAATTCCTCCTCACCAACACGGCATGAGAAGCAACATCCTCAACAGGCAGCCACTAGAGTATGCAGTGGGTTGATATTGCCCATAGCGTCTTGTATTATGTGAGTGAGATATTTCTTTCTATTTTTGTCCAAGTTGAGCATTGCATGCTCCAGCATGAAGGGGTGTTGAAGTATGCATTAGAGATAGGTAATTTGATCCTTTCAGGGTCCAATTACCACATAATTGGACAGGTTTAGTCCCACATCATATGTGATTGGGACTTGGCCTTAGTGATGAGGCTATATAAGATGCCCCACAGCACATGTAACAGTTGAGAGAAAGTAATAATAGAATAGCCGACCCTTGAGAGGCCTTCTCCCGTGGTTTCATCTTGCTCCTTATGGAGTAGGGTTCTACGTAAAATCACAGTATTCTTCCATGTATTACATTTCTTTATCTATGGTTACACTTTCGCATTCATTGTTTTCTACAAAACAAAATAACTACTATTGCAACTATGTATGGATGAGATTCTATATGACAACAAAGTGATGAACGCGAAAAATGTCTCTTTAATAATGTCGTATTATTGTAGTACATGAGACAGATTTTGATTCAGTAAAGACCACACTTTCGAATATGTGGAAAATATTTTACTTGGCAAGTATACCAAGGTCGAACACAAGGACAAGGGCCTCTTCGTCTATTTATCGAAAATTATTTTTGAATAATGAATGATTATTTTCTAGTCTTAGATCTTCATATAGATGCAAAATAATATGCAATGCGATAAAACAATGCAAAGACAGGTTCACGTAATGCATGAAATTTTTGTTTGATTTTCAGATGCGATCAAAAGAGATCGAATGCATGCACACAATTAATGGGATGCAAATAAATGTATGCAATAAAAAAATATACAAATATGCCATAAATGAATCATATTATGAGCAAGCGATTAAAGGTCAATTTCAGAGTCAAATTGAGCATTAAAGATAATCAATAGCATTTAAATCAAAACGCAAGCAACACTATAGATCATCAAAAATTAACCCATTTAACAAAGTGTAAAACATGAAATTATCCATGACATTAGAAAGACAATGAAGCAAGCGTTAAAAAGAAACTGAAATCATTCGATTTGGACTTAAAATGCTCAAGATATGTTAAAAACAATGCAAGAGAATAATGTAATAAAAATGCATGAGAAAATAAAGATAAATATTGCAAATAGGTCCCAGGAAGGACGCATATGCAATAACCATAACTCGGAGGGGCCCAAATGTAATTATTCCTTTGCGTGCAGGGGACTTTCTATAATTTTGATAAACTGATAGGGTCCTCTTGCAAATTGTCCAGGCGTGCAAGTGAAGCACGCGCGCCTAGACTTAAGTGTAATTCTGGAGAATGTCGGGTCCTTTTCTGTAATTTACCCGACCCCTCACGTGCCTGCACATGAGGGAAGGCTCGGAAGGCGATAAGGCTCGGTGGATGACATGGCAGTGTCTGGTGCTTCGGGGGGGAGAGGGGGCTTAGTCGTCCGACCCTGCAAGTCCGGAGTGAGCGACATGGTGCTACATGCACCGTTGGATGGCCGCCGCGAGGCACCATCAAACGGCACATGAACTTCTTCCTTTGCTGGTGGAGCAACGACGTATTTGGAGCTCCGACGAGGTTGTCAGCGCTCTGTTGTGCTCCTATGCGTCCGTGGAAGGTCCGCGGAGCTCCATGATCATCAGGCGATGACGACGAAAAAGAGGCAAAGCCGCGAGGATAGTTGTAGACGATAGCCGGTGAAGCGCCATCGCTGGTAGAGCTGGAGACCAGAGCGGAGGCGCGGGCTCCGACCATTGAAGGCACATGCAGGCATTAGTCGTATAGCCGAAGCATGTAGTGGTGACGTGGAGTGAAATGAGGTCTCATGCGGGAGGAGGAGTGGGAAACTTGGTCTATGTCTCCGATGAACCGAAGGGGAGTTAGGGCGGAGCGGAGAGAGGTCCTGGTGAGGGATGGATGGCGGAGGTGCGGAGATGATCAGGCGATGGTGGAATTGGGTGTAAATGGCAGAGAAATTAAGAGAAAATCGAAGAAAAATAAGGAAGAAGAACCTGGAGATCTGAAATGATCCTTGGGAGGAGAAATTGGTCTGTGTTGAGGGTCTAATCAACCCTCCGGACGTCGCTCAACCTGGCTGACTAGTCCAGGGGCTCGATTGGCTGCTAGGCGGCCAAGGCATGATGGTCAATGTCGTGGGTCGTTACCTAGGTAGAAGTTGTCATCGCCTCACCATGTTCGCCCTCCGGTGAGGGAAGATGGGCTTCATCCCATAGGATGGTGGACGAAGAGTGGAGGTGGCGGAGGCGGAGTATATGAAGGGAGCGGTGGTGCGTTACAAGTAGGGATGAAAACGAATGTGAATATATTCGTATTCGATCCGCTATCGTATTCGTTTTACACATATTTTGACATTCGTATTCGCATTCGTTTTAAAATGGATGCGAATATGGATATCACTTTGACATTCGCTAATATTCGCATTCGTATTCGCATATTCGTTTTCATACATAAGTATAGTAATAGAATTGTTTATAATTGTGCGTAACAACAATTTATAATTGTATTCACCATTTTTTATTTAATTGTTATGAAATTACTATACTTGGTATATTTATTCTGTGTGTAAACCATCCTAAACATGTATATTTTAGTTAATCTATTAAAATTTTTTGTTATTATTCGTATCCGATTCGTATTTGTTTTACATTCGTATTCGTTTTTAAGGATATGGTAACACATTTTCACATCCGTCAATATTCGTATTCGCATTTGTTAGGGTAAAACGATACTCTGATGTTTATTCCATAGAGCCCTCGGGTCTCTTATATAGGGAGAGAACCCTTGGGTAAATTACAGAGACGTACAATAGATAAATAGAAAATATGAAACAGTACACAACATAAATAAGTCTCTACACTCCCCCTCAAGATGGAGCATAGATATCTATCATGCTCAGCTTGGACGAACATCTCTGGAAAGGTCCTCTGAGCAATGGCTTAGTGAAAATGTCAGCCATCTGGTCCTCTGAACTGACATGAGACGTAGAAATGAAGCCCTTCTGAATCATGTCCCTAGTATAATGACAATCCACCTCGATGTGCTTTGTTCTCTCATGGAAGGCTGGATTGTTGGCAATAAATAATGCTGCCTGATTATCACATTGAAGGTTCATAGGCAAGGGGACATCAACATTCAGATCTTCTAAGACTGCTTTAACCCACATCATCTCCGTGGTTGCCTGAGCCATGGCTCTGTACTCGGATTCGGCACTGGATCTCGCCACAACAGTCTGCCTCTTGCTTTTCCAAGAGACTAAGGAGCTTCCTATGAAGATAGCAAATCCAGAAGTAGACTTACGATCCCTTGGACATCCTGCATAATCTGCATCTGCGCAGGCTGAAATAGACAGATCTGTATCTTTCTTAAATAGCAACCCTGTGCCTGGGGAAGACTTCAGATATCTCAATATCATATGCACGGCATCCATATGAACTTGCCTCGGCTGCTCCATGAATTGACTCACCCGGTTTACTGCAAAGGCAATATCCGGTCGAGTTATGGTAATGTATAAGAGCTTACCCACCATTTCTCTGTACCTTCTCTTGTCCACCTCCTCGGTATCCTCATCGTACAGCTTCATGCTCGGGTCCATAGGTGTACTTGAAGGTCTGCATCCAGTCATTCCTGTTTCAACTAGCAAATCTGTAACATATTTTCTTTGAGTCATCACCATTCCTTGTGCATTTCTTGCAAACTCTATCCCCAGAAAGTAACGTATTGTGCCTAGATCCTTTGTAATGAACTGGCTCCCCAACATGGACTTGGTTCTCTCAATCCCCTGAGCATCATCTCCTGTGACCAATATGTCATCAACGTATATCATAACGACAGTAGTACCTCTAGTAGTCTTCAGGACGAACAGTGAGTGGTCCGCATTTGATCTTCTGAACCCCTGCTGTTCCATAAGCTGGGAGAGCTTTTGGAACCATGCCCGAGGACTCTGTTTAAGGCCATAGATAGCTTTATGAAGTCTACACACCATCTGAGTCTCCCCCTCAGCAGCAAACCCGGGTGGCTGCTGCATGTAGACTTCCTCCTGTAGGTCACCATACAAGAAAGCATTCTTAACATCAAGCTGGAAAATAGGCCAGTTACGTACCACAGCAACAGACATAAGGATGCGTAGAGTAGTGTGTCTCGCCACCGGTGAGAAAGTATCCAAATAATCAACCCCATATGTCTGAGTAAATCCTCGTGCCACGAGCCTTGCCTTATATCTGTCTAGACGACCATCCGCATGATATTTTACCGTAAATATCCATTTGCAACTCACCACGGATGCACCTGGAGGAATGGGGACAAGAGACCAAGTCCCTCTAGATCGCAAGGCACACATCTCTTCTTCCATTGCTAAACGCCAGCATTCAGTCTTCATGGCATCCTGATATATCCGTGGAATCTCTACTGACGATACTGCAGCTGCAAACCTCTGGAAATCCCCAGTGAGACGATGAAAGGAGACGTAAGAGGCAAGGGGATAGGAGGCACACTGTCTCCGCTGCTTCCTGTGAGCAATGGGGCGGTCCAAATCATCCAGGGCCGTGCTAACTGGTTGATCTTCTTCCTGTAGGAAAGGCTCCTGCACAGGTGCATTATCTAACCCATCATTAGTGTTAACATCAGAACATACCTGAGGCGTGTTGGATGGTTGACTTGTAGCTTGAGCAGGACCTGTCCGTCTCGAATAGAACTTAGTGAAAGGGACAACTGGAGGTGGTGGCAGGGGTGGTGGTGGTGGTGGTGATGGTTTTGGTGGAGTAGAGGATTGACCCAGACTTGGAGGTGGAGGAACATAGACAGTGGAATCTGGTGATGTGGAGGAGACCAGTCTGTCACCTGCAGGGGAGAAGTACATGACAGGTTCGAAAAAAGTAACATCTGCGCTCACATAGTACTTGTTATGGATAGGATCATAGCAACGGTATCCTTTTTGTGTTCTGGAGTAACCCACAAAAACACACTTGATAGCCCTAGGAGAGAGCTTATCAAGTCCCGGAGATAAGCGGTGGACAAACGCAACAGAGCCGAAGACCCGAGGTGTAAGGTTAAACAGGTCTCTGTCGGGAAAAAGAACAGAGATCGGGGACTTTTCCCCAAGAACAGTTGTAGGCATTCGGTTGACCAGATAGCATGCTGTAAGTATGGCATCTCCCCAAAAGGATAATGGAGCACAACTCTGAATCAGTAATGTGCGAGCAATATCAAGAAAATGTCGATGTTTTCGTTCAGCAACCCCATTTTGCTGAGAGGTGTAAGCACATGTTGTTTGATGAATGATGCCTTTAGAAGAAAGAAAACTAGCAAGAGAGCGAGTGCAGAATTCTAAGGCATTGTCAGTACGCACATACTTAACAGCAGATGAAAAAACATTCTGAATTTCATTAATAAGATTTTGAAGAACATGTCCTGCTTCAGATTTATTTTTCAGAAGAAAAGTCCAGGAAACTCTAGAAAAATCATCAACCACAACCAAATAGAACCTGTGCCCCTGATGATCCGGGACACGACTGGGACCCCAAATATCTATATGAAATAATTCAAACGGGGAGCTACTGCTCCGACTCTGACGACTGGGGAAGCTAGACCTATGATGCTTCCCTAATTGACACGCTTCACAACGAAAAGAGGAACTCGGAGAGATCTGAGGCAGGAGATGACGCATTTTCTGCAGCGGTAGATGACCAAACCGAAGATGCCAGGTGTACGGAGATACGGAACCTTGGGAATGCAGAGAGACGCCAGCGTAAGAGGTACGGACGAGACGATAGAGTCCATTGTGCTCAGAGCCACAGCCAATCACCCTGCCCGTTAGTATATCCTGAAAAATAACAGACGATGGATCAAAAATAGCACGACAATGCAAATCACGTGTAATCTGGCTAATCGACAAGAGATTCATAGAAAATTCTGGAGCATGTAGCACATTCTGTAAGTGCATAGAGGGAAGCAAAGCCGTCTCCCCCTGACCAATGATAGGGGAATGACTGCCATCAGCAATGAGTACAGAGCGACCAGGCTGAACAGCTCTGTAAGACTGCAGAATATCTCTCTCACGGCATAGATGATGAGTAGCTCCGGAGTCGACAATCCATCCTGTGAGATCATGACTAGTAAATGAGACTGAAGAACTACCTGAGGCACTGGCTGAGGCAGATGAACTAGCTGAGGCTGAAGCCGCAACATCAGAAACCTCAGCACCCTCTGACGACGATTGTGGCATGATATCACGAAGTCGTGCCACCAGCTCCTCGAACCTGTGATCTGGAGTAGATGCAGATGGACCCTGAGAATGATCAGCTACACGTGCAGAAGGAGGAAAGCCATGCTTAGAATAGCATGTATCCTCCGAATGACTCGTACGGCGGCAGAAAGTGCACGTTGAACGAATGCGACCTCCACGGCCACGTCCACCACTTCCTCTGCCACGAAATGAGGACGAAGCACCACGTCCCCTGGAAACTGCCATTGCTGATGGAGATGTAGTCACTGTACTGGATGGAACAGGAACTCGACTGAGCCTCCTGTATACCTCTTCTATCGGCGGGATGGTGGCATCTGCTAGGATCTGAGATCGTGCTGCCTCGTACTCCGGGTCAAGGGCAGCGAGTAATACACCAACCATAGTGGCGTTCCGGAACGTCTTCTGCTGTTCCGGCGTGGCTGTGAGCGGAATGGTGCTATAGAGCTTCTCGAACATTCCACGAAGCGACGTGTACAGGGAATGAAGAGGCTTCCCATTTTGCTTCGTGGTAAATATGTCGTGCTGCAACTGGAGCATCTTCGTCTCGTTGCGCACCTGTGAGTATGTCATGGCCAAAATATCCCACATCGCCTTGGCGGTGGGCTGGTGAAGGACATCATTCGCTATCTCCGACGTGAGCGTACCTGAGAGCCAAACCTTGGCGTACGCATCATCAGCCTCCCACGAGGCATAGATCCCTGTCTTCTCCGGCGGTTCATCTTCGGTAAGAATATGCTTCTTACCACACGACTTCATGAGACTAAGGAACTGCATCGCCCACAGTTCGTAGTTTGTCCCGTCCATTTTGACGATTGGTGCCGAACCTTTGAAAGCACCTATGGCGGGCATGTCGAGCTTTTGTTCTGACATAATGCCGGAGAAGAACAACCACTGATAGACCAAGAAAATGTTGTCTACCAAGACCTTTTAGGATTCAAGTGCATATGTAGACGTTATGCACTTGAATCCAACATCTATCCGAGACCGAGGGAAGAAGTGGCACCCCGGTGACGAGTAGAGGCTCTGAGGGCCTCTACTACGTAGAAACAGCGGCTAGGGAGGTCCTGGCGGCAAGCTGGAGGCCGGGGGGGCTGGAAGCCGGGTCGCTGGGTGGGTCCCGGCTACAGCTGGGGGCAGGACGGCTACGGCAGGGGGCTGGGCGGCGCCGTGAGGGGATGGGCAGCGCCGGGGGGGGGGGGCTGGGCGGCGGCGGGAGGAGGCCCGGTGGAGGGGCGGCGGGACCTTGGAGGTCCTGCGGGCGGCGGCGGCGGCGGGAGAGGCTGGAGAGGCCGGCGGCGGCGGAAGGGGGGGGGGGGGCGGCGGTGGAGAGAACCCTAGGTTAGGGTTAGGGCTCTGATACCATGTTAGGGTAAAACGATACTCTGATGTTTATTCCATAGAGCCCTCGGGTCTCTTATATAGGGAGAGAACCCTTGGGTAAATTACAGAGACGTACAATAGATAAATAGAAAATATGAAACAGTACACAACATAAATAAGTCTCTACAGCATTCGTATTTATATTTTAAAATGGATAAGAATATAATTATACCTATATTCGTATCCGTATCCGACCGTTTTCATCCCTTTACAGGTGATGGCTAGGCATTTTGCAACATCTGCATTGATGGCATGGAGTGATGGAGGGAGGCGTTGGTGGTAGCGCAAGGTTGGTGGATCTTGGAGCTACGTGGGGGGAGCGTTAGGGATCGGAGAGCGTGGTTGAAGTGAGATCCAAAATACGAAGGGCAAGCGGGGTTGACGAGAGGTAGCGCCTGGGGGCGGGGCGCGTGGGAGGAGGAAGATGGACGGGGACCGTTGGATCTTGCGATCCAACGGCCCAGATGAAGGCACTAGTGAGCCGCTCAAATCAGATCGGGCGATCTGATCAAAGGGCTGAGAGTGGAGAGGAGATGTTCGGTCGATATGAGGTTTATCAGAAGAGATCTGAGGGCAGAGAAGAGTGCAGGTGCGGATGGCTGAGATGAATCGTGGTGTGTGATCTAATGGTGGAAGATGAAGGGGTGGCATGGAGTTTACTCAGCCTTTGGATGGTTAGCCATCCAATGGCTAAGATGGAAGCAGGAAGGAGTGGCTGAGATTTGATCTGGAGAAGGGGATCAGGCAGAGGAGAACGGTCAGGATGGAGACAGGGGAAGGTGATCAGACGACCGAGGAGGCGATCGAGTGGCAGAGAGAGGTGCGACCACGTGGGTGACCCAGAGGACGCCATGTGGCCCAATCAGAAAATTTAAAAATGAAGAAAATAAAGAAAAATAAAAAAGAATTAGTAGAAGGCTAAATTAGAAAAAGGTCAAAAACATGAAAGTTGTAGATCTCATTAAGATCTACAACTTTCATGTTGGGCAAAAAACCAAAAAAGGTCAATTATACAAAGATAAATTTTGGGGAGCATTTTTAATGGGTGAAAACACTGTATTTTGTGGTTTTGTGCTTTTTGTATTTTAATTTCTTTCAAAAGCCAAGATAAATATAAACAATATTTAATCTATTTTTTGGGGGGGTTTAATACTAAAGAAAATAAAGAAAAGGGTTAGTAATTAAATGCAATAAAAGTAAGGTTAAAAAATAGTGTTAATTATACACATATTATTTACAATATAATACAAGTTAATAATGAGGATTTAATTGTGTTTTTTGTTGAGTTGTTTAAGCTAGGAGAATAATAAATAGATTTTAACATGATGTATATGAAATTCATCACAAAGTTGCAACAAATCTATTAATAATCCAATCTAGTACTACATAAATAGCATTGAAAAGTTAGTATGCAGTCATACGGGTCACTGAGCAAATAATAAATGGTTTTTGGGTGACTAATTGGTAATATTTAGTTAGGTATATTTAATTTTTATATCGAATACAAATAACCTTATATTTTTATATATGTGGTCAATTATTAACAACATAAATGTGCAGATTGAGTTGTAATTAAACAATATAAAGCTTATTTTTTACATCATGCCAAATACAAGGTTTGAAATATCGATATCAATGTCGTATCGATCAACTCGAAAAAGGATATACGGGGATATATCGAGATATATCAACGATATCAATGGACATTTCAAAATACATCAGAAAGGTGATTTCCTCGTAAATTAAGATTATCCTAGTTCCTAAAACAAAAATAGCATACAAATACACATGTATATGCAAGAATGAGGTGTATTTAGCATACTGAGTATAACAAGTATATCAAGATCATTGCTACTACATTAGAAAAAGAGTTAAGTGAACGTGCATAAAAATTAAAAAAGAAATTGTTGATATATTCAACAAAGGGCTTACCATAACCAATGTTGAGAAGGATGTTGGCAAGTGGGGTATGTATGATCTCTGTTGAAATCTAGATGCGGAAGCGATTTGATAAACAAAACATGGAAATATAAATAAAGATAATAAACATCGATACGGGGATTTACATGGAACCCTACTCCCTAAGGAGCGAGATGAAACCACGGGAGAAGGTCTCAAAGAGGCATATGTGTCTATTGAATTTCTCAATGATTACAGGAGGCAGTGTTCACGAAATCGACCGCACGGGCCGCATATGCGGTCGTATATGCCCGTGCGGCATGCAAACTGTACCGATTACTTGAATCAGTGCATTATGCGCTCTCCCCGCATATGTGGCCCCCATATGCACCGTATATCCCGCATATGCCCTGCATATTGCTCCAGCAGCTCCAACTTTTCAATCTTCTCATTCAGGTCCTTAATTCCATAACTCTGCCTCTTCATTCCATTGTTAGAATATGACATGCATTTCTATACAATTGCAATGCATTATACCATTATGTATATGCAATGTTTTATGTTTTTCTCATGTATTGTTTTCACGAGTATATGCAATGTTTCGTCGAATATTTTTTATATATGCCGATTGAGATTTTGCTCATGTAGTGCATGTATGTGTATTGAAGTTTTGTTATTACGAATCATATAATGTGAAGTTTTTATGGTAAATGTTTTTTGTGATTAAATATGAGGCAATTAAAAGTATATATACATACACATCTAACATGAACTGTTTTTCTTAGAAATTCTCTAACTCAACTTAGATACATAACTTCAGTGGTAGTGTTATTCATAGATGTTTTTTTTATTTTTAAATTAAAAATTAGAAAACCGCTTAGAACCGCATATGCCCCCGCATACCGCTTAATCAGTATTCGGCGCTTAATCAGTATTCGGTGACCAATCCGAACGCATACGCATACCGCTTTCCTAAACCTTGACATGAGGTGTGGGGTTCCTTATATAGCCTCACAGACATACCGGAGTCCCACGGTTAGTAGATGCGGGACTAAATATGAGTGGGTGGTAATTGGATCATGGAAAGATTCAATTACCCCTCTATTACATTCTCCAACACTCCCCCTCAAGCTGGAGCTAAGAAAGCTACAGCTACAACAAATCTTCCCACAATACATCCAAGAAGAATGTCTCTGCTGCTGGTAGAAGACCTCGATCGAGGATGGGTCTGCAACTTTCAAGTCACCGGAACATATCTATGTCATGACTGTAGAGTCGTTGCGATAACAGGCGACCGAAACGTATCACTGTCGTGCCTGGAGAAGAGTCGACATAGAAGAAGTCCATCGTGAAGTACTAGTCGGGTTGTAAAAGAAGAAGTATACACCCTGATGAAGAAATCGGTGATCAATGAAGAAGGATGATCACGGTAGCAGTCTGGAGTGCCAATCTGTCAGTCGTGGTCGGGTAGTAGAAGTCCTGAAGAATATGACATTTACGACTTCCCCCTTTCTCCCATACTTCATAGAATAAGTGTGTGAATCAAGTTGGAAGAATAAAAAAACATACATTTTCTCTCTTTTTTGTGCTTCTCTTTTTTTTCACAAATCAATCTCTCTTTTTTTGCTTAGTGTTTCCTCTTCATTTTCTATTGGCTATTCTCTTCTCCTTTTTTTCACGTATGTCTTCCTTTTTTTATACGTAGCCCCCCTTTCTAAATCATTCTTTTTTTTGCTTTCCTTTTTTCTCACGACCAACTTAGGCCCAAACAAACAGCCCCCCTTTTTGGAATACATGAATTGGCCCATTGGGCCTCTCTCTTCTCTTTTTTTTCTTTCTTTTTTTATATAATTAACGATCCAATTGGGCCCATTCGTTCAGCCTCCCTTTTTATAATGACCAGTGATTTGTATCCCATTCCAATGTGCTTACAAAAAACATTATTGTTATAAGAGAAGGGTTACGGGGGCCCTCTTTCTCTTCACCATCATCAAATAGGGTTCCCAGGAGGGGCAACCCATTGCCGTTGTTGATATTCGAGGAAGGGGAATCGCACGAAGCCTGGAATCTGTGTGGCAGTCTTGATTGTCGTTGCCTGGAGCTGCACTGATGTGCCATCTCGTCTCTACTAAGGCCCAAACCCCCATTGCGCAGAGGTCGAGAAGGGGCGACAGGGGGAGATAAGGTTGCCAAAGGAGAAAAAGATCTGGAGCGGAACCGAGGGAGGGGATCACGCAGGGGTTGATACAGAGGAGGGTGCTAGAGAAGAAGGTTGCCCCTACATCTAGACAAGGATGATTTGCACGTTGGAGATCTCGTGTAGTGGAGTTGCGTCTGGAGAAGGTTGGTGTTGCCGCCTTAAGGGGTTGTAACCGCTTCTCTTTTGGATTTCGCTGGAGAGGAGTTCTCCTATGGATCGTGCGCAGTGTCGTCCCTGACCTTTCATGGGCCCTAGGCAAAAGAGAAGAAAAGAGCCCCCCTAAAACTATTTTACTTTTCAAATTTGTAAATTTCTTATAAATAAAGTTCTTTAAATTTTACAAAGAGTTATTTATGTTTATGATCAACGAGCATCAACAATAAGTAATGGATTAAAATTATAAAAAATAACTTCCAGAAATAGACATCTATGGATATAATGCAACTCAATGAGCGTAAATACAAACAAAAGCTATGGACAATATCTAGCTAAAAAATGTATGGCATGTGTTTTTTTAAGTTAGGATTTTTGAGAAAGTTCAAGCACAGATGCATATATATCTATTGACTACAATAACAGATGGATATAGAAATAGTCATATCTGATCCGTATCCGATCTGTTTTCATCCCTAATATTTAAAATAAAAATAATAAAAGCTAACTATATGTAGCCAATTTAAAGATGGGCCCCCAAAATTGCGGGGCCCTGGGCCATTGCACCCCGAGACAAGGCTCAGGGACGGCCCTGATCGTGCGACTCTACCCTTTGATGTGTGTGGTGCTGCGATGATGGAACCTTGTATGATCGCTTGAGATCTCCACTTCCATCACTTGGGGCGGTGCAGAAGATGCGGCGATGCATGGGGTTACTTCCCAAATGATGTTGCGACTTAGGAGATCTAAAACACGGTAGAGTGCGCAACAAAATCTAGGGTCTTGTAAGAGAAACTAGCAACGCATTGACGAACAAACAAGCCATAATATCCATAGAACTTTGAGAACAGGACCAAGAACGCATGGTTGCTTGAACATAAAATAAATCTTCGAAAAATAAAATCCGAATCGAACCACATAATCAACTTGCTCTGATACCATGTTGAAATCTAGAATGCGGAAGTGATTTAATAAGCAAAGCATGGAAATATAAATAAAGATAAACATTGACATGAGGATTTACATGGAACCCTACTCCCTAAGGAGAGGGATGAAACCACGGGAGAAGACTTCAAAGGGCCATAGGTGTCTATTGAATTTCTCAATGGTTATAAGGGGTGTGGGGCTCCTTATAGTCTCACAGACACATTGGTGTCCCACAGTTAGTAGATGTGGCCCGTGTGGGACTAAATATGAGTGGGTGGTAATTGGATCCTAGAGAGATTCAATTACCACTCTACTACATTCTCCAACAATTGCAATGCCTAACTTGCATGGAAATGTTAAATTATGTATTATAAGGGTAATCAGCTTTAAGTAAGGATTTATTTAACCCTATGGCACTATATATGCAACTTTCTTCTTTTTCATTCATTAAAAAGGTGAAGACATCCTACCCACATGTACATGCTAAGGTGTGTACTCTCTTAGTTTTTTTCACTTTCGTTGAGAAAGAATTTCCATGTAAATCACCATGTTGTATGATTTAATTGTTTACATCCATTTCCCTGTTTCTCCCACGACTTATTTATTTCAACAAACAGTTATCATTCCGGAAAGGGGTTGAGGAAGTTTATAACCAAAGAAGGAAGGACAATCTAAAAGGAGACTTTTGAAGAGGGACATTCTCTTTATCATCAAAAAATGGGAATATATTGCTGAATGAGACCAATCCGCACCTACTAAAGGAGGGGATAACGAGGTATGTCCTAAAAAACAATAATGGTCATAGGTTTTTATCATTTATACCATGTACGAAAGTATTTATTTGTGTTCTTTTTCTAAAAGGAACTATTTGCACATGTCCTTGACCTATAACATCTAGCTAGAAATATTTGGTCTAGCTGACCTTCCAATCAAGGAATCAGATAGGAAGTAACTCAAGTAAACCACTCATTGAGGTGTTGACACGTCGATCTAGCCTAAAATTTCTGCAGAAAACAAACTTATTTAAAAAAAACTCAATCAACCACCTACAATGATAACGAATCCATCATCTCTCAAATGTCACATCACTCAAAGCCCGACGTTCATCTCTTCCAATAACAAATAAAAAATCGTCAAAGAATCCAACTACCTAACAATAACTCAACTCCATCCCTTGAACAAGTAAACAATCGTCGGTCAAAGAATCATCTACCCCACACTAACTCAACCATTTCCCTTGTTCCAGTGTCACATCAACGCTTATGGTTCTATCCTATGTTTCCCACAATAATCGACTCCTGGAATTATCTCATTAAAAAATCACCATTCTTGACTTTAACCCTCAAACCAAATACATACTACATATAGCTTAAATCATGCTCTCGTATCACCACCACAAGTTGATACCTCTGGGGTAAGCTTGAGAAAAATCATAGTAGAAAACTTTCCATACTTAACCAATCACACGATTCACCAACTTGCAAAATGAAAATTATATACTTTCCGAATCGCTGCGATTCTAAACCTCTTAAAAAGCATAGCAACAGCAGTTCGAAAATCACTTTCCACCGCAATTACATAACAATGAGAAGAATTCCCGCGGATTGTCAAACAATAAAAAACTTACCAGAATCGAGAAAAAATACCAATCCACAACTCTACCATCTCAATCTCATAGATAATCAATCGCACTTACCCTTCCACTGGTGTTCAGCAGCGAACAAGAAGGCATGTAATTTGTCAGCCGATACCTCTCACGATCCGAACCCTAGGAACCGGGGCATTGCAGGCGTATCCCGGAGCAGGAAATGGAACTTGGAATGGAAATATCTGACGCAAAGAGTAAAGAGGAAGGGGACAAAGAGCCAAAACGGGAATAAAGAGCGGAGAAGAAAGAAGGGGGAAGGCGATCCGGTGAGGGGAACGGGGATTCCACCGTATGAAAAAGGTGGATTAGGAATAGGAACGGGAATGGCTTCACTCCCAGTGACACTCACATCGAGAGAGATAGAGAGAGAAGAGGAGTGGCGGGTGGTGGGGAGACTTTTTTTTTTGCACCGGAGTGCAGAGGTTGAGCCCGAATTTGAATTTGAATTTTCTTTAACTTGGAATTATCCGACTGTTTTGAATTTTTTATTTTTGTTTTTGTTTTATTTTCAGAAGGATGCCCCGCCTACATGTATTTTTTAAATTTCTAGCTTCCTTGATGGATTGTCAGAACTATCTACACGCACTTAATTTCTACGTGTAATAGATCGCCCACTAGAAAGTTAGCCCCTATAAAATTAGCCTAACGATTGAATATACATTAATATCATTATCTGTGTGGAATGTTCTCTATACATATATTTTCATCAATTAGTAGATCTAATATAACAATTTGAAGAAGAAAAATGAAACCCATAAAAAGGAAATGTATTTAAAAATGATTATATATTACCATTATTAAATATAATTAATCCATATTATATTTTCTAGTTTAAGTAATGTAGTTAATTTACTTACCGGCTATAGTAATCATTTAAATAATAATTTACTTACCGGCTATAATAGTCATTTAAATACCTTTTAGTGAATCCTATATTTCAATATAATAGTATCTTTTATAAATATATAACCATATGAAATGGAATGGTATAACATGTTATATATAATCGAAACCATTTAAAAGAAATTGAGATCATCATAATAGTTGAGAGATTTAATTATTTCCAAGATGATTTTGATTAAAATGATGGACTTGTAATTAATACTTTTAAATAGAGTATTGCTTGGTGCTCGATATTTTTAAATTTCATATACTAATGATTTTGTATAGGGGTATTTTCATAATTTTAATACATGGGAATAGGGATTTATACTTCTGCACGTGATATTTTGGTGATCTGCACATGATGGATTAAAAAACATGTGTGTTAGTATATGCATCTGCACATGATGTTTAAGTGATGACAAAGCGTTTTTTTTGTAGGTTGTGTTTATCAATGCCTACTTCAAGACTAATCATCTTAAAGGCCACTTGGTTGCATGATGACATGGAAGGAACTAAATAACAAAGCCTAAACTTTGGCCATTTAAGCTTTAGGGAGTACAAGCAAAAAAATGAGAATATGATCAATAAGAAGTAGCAAAAGTCGCACACAAAGCTTAGGATCAATAGACTAAGAAATAAATGTTGAAGTCTTGGTTAGATTTTCCTTTTTTCTAGTATAATTCTCAAGAACCTTAAATTTCATTATAGTCATGTCATGGCACATCGAACTCATGAAGCATCGTGCATATCTTGTTCAATGCTAGAATTAACCCAAATGATGAAATTGATAAGCTTTGCTCATGGCCCCTTCTAAACCATTTCATGTGATACTTTCTAATCAATTATCACTATCATGTGACTGATCATTTTTCTCCTCTTGATTGATTAATTGGTTTTATATGATTTACTTTGTTCATGGAACTAAAGTCATTATAAATAATGCCCTTTTATTGATTGGTGGCTTTAGAGAAATCAGTGATCTAAAATAATCAATCAATGTTCATCTAGTCAAACAGGTTGGCTCAAGCGATGGATCATGCTTACTTGAGTAACTAATCAACAATAATTATTTGAGAATGTTATCGAAATTTACAATCAAATCTTATTTCCTCATCTGACATATTTGAACATTAGACCTCTTACTCATTTTTTTAAAAAAACTATATTATATTTCCCAATTCCACATATTACAAAAAGAAACAACTACATACTTCATTCTCATCCTTTTAAATAAATTTCTAGAGCTCCTACATTGTTGATGTACCTAGATTGATTGATCTCCTTTAGTCTTTCATTTTGTATAAATCCAAGGTAAAACACATGTAGACATACATTAATTATCATATTTTATTGAATCACATATCATGAATAATATATGTTTTGTAAACATATAAAGAAACAAAAGATATAGAAAAAGAAACTAACAGGCAAAGAAGATTGTAAATGTGTATATAATGACCTTAAATTAACAATAAAGTAGGGAGAGATAAGAGAAAATTAAAGAAAACTGTAAAAAGAATTGACTTCTGTACATAAAATGACATCAAGAACATCATTTAAATAATGTACAAGATTCCATATTTTTATATTCTCTATGATTAGCTTAATCCTTTATGTAACTTGTACATAAAATAAAAAGAAAAAAATATAAAAATATGTCTCGGAATTCACATAGCACGTGTAACTTTAGAACTCAAACTGTAAAGCCGTACAGTAAAATTTATAGGTTGATTTCTTCTCCACGTGAACTCCAAATTTACCAAACTCCCACTTAAAGTTCACAATGTAATATTACATTTCAAATGAATGTGGTTTTTAAAAAATTGAATTAAAGATGCAAAAAATTCGGTTTTGGACCCCTATAAATATTTTGTGCAATTGTTTTTCTCAATATTTATCTTATTATTTATTTATACTTTATATTTACGTGTATTTTTTACACGATATACTTATGTTGTATCATGTAAAAAATTAAGATCAAAATTAAAAGGCATAAAAAATAAGTTAAATAAATTCAAACTTTATGGTATAAGTATAAAATACCTATGTTTAATATTTATTTACACATATAAATCTTCTCCTAAAGTTAATGAAAATATATTAATATTTATATTAAATTGATAATATATAAAAGTAATAATGTATTTGTAATTTAAAATTAAAATACATAATTCATATAATATATGTAGCATCTATCAATAATCTATACCTTTGTTTATTTTCTATATTTACATAATATTGTTTAATATAATTCATGATACAATTATTTAGTTTATTAAATAATCTACAGTTTATATTTTAAATATTATCAATTTTAAGATAATTTATTAGTTTTTATTCGTTTTCTAAGGTATCTTAACCTATCTTAATTCTTCATTTAACACATCCAGCGCCCCCTTCATATTATATAATGATCTTATGTTCCATGTGGGGAGCTCGGGTTGGTTGTCTCTTCTCTTTTTTGAAGAGTTGACCTAGGTCTACCTTCTTCATCTCCCCCCTTTCTTTCATCTACAATGAAGCTTACTTTTTTTGTTGAACACATCGATCCACAGCCATGCTTATCCTCCGATCATGCTCCAACCTTTTTTTCAGCGCCTCATTCAAGAACAATAGCCACCTCCTCACCGATCACCAACATCATCGTGCTCCCCATGCCTTTGCCTTCCTATCATATTTACAAATAGGACCTAACTACCATAGGGAAATCCACCCATCATAGCTGAGAATTCCACCTAAATTATGAGATGAGACAAACTAGGAGGAGATAAACAGAGTGATAGTCTTGGTTAATAATTTTCTTGGATATAAAATTGGTTATATATTTGAATGCACTAGATGACGGATATAAATGAATTATTCGGTAACTTTCATAATTTAATTTCATTAATATGATGTCATTAATCAGACTTTTGTTATTGCACTTTTATAACATGCACTTGACGACGTGATTACGTTGTTTGTATTGTTTGTATGCATTGCTTTTTTCTCAAGTAATTAGTTACATCTAATCATTTATATCATATTAGTATCATTGTTACACATGTAAATAATATTCGCATTTGAGCATGCATAACTGCATTAAATAAAGAAGCCAAAAACATTGTGCATTATCACTTGTATATTACCCTATTTCCATTAATTTTTAATTATTTTTCACTAACTCAAAATAAAATAAAATCAAATCAACTTTATAGTGTACATATTACCAACACTATTTAAAGAAATACAAAAAAATATTAACTTTTGTATTTGCCCAATAAAACCCAAATACTAGATATTAGAAGTTATAGAAGTGAATCTCTCTCTCTCTCACTCATATTGTTTCTTATGAACCCCTACTCACTTTTCAATTAATGTGCATTCAATTATCTATAAAACATGGCCAATTTAAAACAATGGGAGTTCATATGTGAAACTTGGATTTTAGATTTGCGTTGTATATTACTCTCATTGACTAATTTGATCATATTATTTCATATATAAAAATATTTATTCTTATTTATTTCTTTTACATTTATTTTTGTTGCTTTATATTTTAATAAAACATGCCAAAAATCTAAATAAAAATTGAAGAAGAATCGGAGATAATGAATAATCCTGAGTATGTTTATTTAGTCTGTATATATGTCCTCTTTATTTTCATAATTATTAAAAATCTAAAAAATAGACTAAGTTGTAAAAAATTATTTTATATTTTATCGAATTTTATTTTGATTTTTTATTAAAAAATTACAAAAATTACAGAATACAAAAATCAAATATTTTATATTCATAGAGTCCCATCAAAAGTACTTTTTCAATAGATGACCTCTTTTGGTTTGGAGTCCTTCATGAAAGTTGTAGGTCTTCCAAGACAAACAACTTTCATGTAGACTACATTTTGATTTGTCCTCGTTGCTATTTTTTTTTTTTTTTATTTAACGTTCAACTTTTCTGAGAGCGACACGTGGCCACTCATGAAGTCGCCACATGTTAACCCCTTTATTATTATTTTTAATTTTCTTTTTAGTTTATTTATTACCAAAATATTTATTTAATTATTATTCAATTTTATTATTTTCATTTTTCTTATTAATATCTTAATTGATTTTTATTTTTTCCTTTCCACATGGCCACATCCACGTGTGCCATGTGGTACCCTCTTCTCCCCCTCGCGTCCGTCTCTCCAACTCGCCCACAACCGTCAAGCACGGCTGGGCGCCTTCGCTTGATTCCCCTTCCTGTAACCATCGCCCCAATGGCCTCCACCCTTAACGGTGGTGTCGGCCACGACTCCACCGTAGCATAACTCCATCTTCATCCCGCAATTGCCCGCTTGTTGCACGACCCTGTTAGCCATGTGAGCCCGAAGCGAACCATTCTAACAATAAATGTTATTTAACATGATTTATCAATAAAAGTTATTTATTTCACTCCCTTTTTGACATTAAATGAACGAATGCACTATAAGGTCTCTCTGTACAATTAGGGTTATGTACCATGGTCGTCTTGATAATCATACAGCTGTTGATTCATTAATTGAACCATAGAGGCTGGTGCTTGGATGAATATCTAAGGAGTTAGATTGAGGACTCATCAAGCACCGACAAGTTATTGTTAAGAGATGATCTCTAGCCTGAGTAGGAGATGGCAATCCTTTCTCATTAAGGTTGATATCAGACCGACCTCTTGATACAGGTCCTTTGCATGGGAATAGTGATTCGAAATTGTCAGATTAGATAGGTCAACGGGTTGACGTAACGAGATCGAGATAACCTAAGTCCTATGTTGAATAATGTCACAATATAGGCATGCATCCTCTGATCAGAGACAGATGTGTTACTTTATGTCTAAGTGTGTACATTTGGTAGACCAATAGGTTGATGACCTAACCAAGGTCTATACATCGGCGAGCTGGTGTACATGCAAGGGCATATGAGTAATACGTCTCTCAAAGGGATAATACATGTTCATTTGTGAACCGAAAGACATGAACTCACTCCATGGTCGTCGTGCTTTGGAAGCATGATAAGAATTTGAAGGTATGATATATGTTTTGAGAAAGCATATGATCGATACCGATTCCCAATGACCAAGATTGAGAAACTAGATGATTAAACCCTAAAGATGACAGTGTAAAATTGATATGTATCTCTAGGTTTATCATAGGTCTTCCAATATACAGGATGTACAGGTATTAGGAATACCTGAGGGTGATGTGATCATAAACGATTGTATAACCATGACGCTTCCATTTCAAGGGAGTGATGAAACAGGTTTGGATTTTAGTGACTCCTCTTAGTAGAGAAGTAATCTGGTCTTGGTCCAAGTGTTGGACATTGATCTGAATGAGATTCAGATGTAATGAGAAGATTAGATTTACGATCTTGATTTAATCAAGCATCTATGAGAGGTCCGTGAGATCTGGACTTGAGATGTGATCTCAACATCCAAGTCACTATACGTGGAACAATACAATCACCTTGTCTTTATCTCCAAGTATCTGCGCAGAAAGCGCATTATTCTTGAAAGATTCAAGAATAATTCCATAGTTGAATTATATCTAAGCATTCAGAAATGGATAATTAAATGTGATTTAATTATCTTGAATGAGAATTTGATTCACATTATTGGGAAGCATGTGAATGATTGTCCAATATAATTAAATGTGATTTAATTATTATGGATAAGAATAATATGGATAGCAATATCCAATTAATTGGAATATATTATAAATGTGATTTATAATGTATTAGAGAAATCTTATTATGATTTATATTTGTTGATTAGTTATTGCTGTGAATTGTATTCACATTAGATAATTAATTGAAAATGTAAATCGTATTTTATTTTGGGTTGTGAATGTGATTCACAAATTTTCAATGGCAATATTGCAATATTCTAAAAAATAATTATGAATTATTTTTGTAGAATTTTTTACAACAAGTGTTGTTGTAAAATCATGGAGATTTCCAAGTAATAATGGAATCTCACAATAGTGCTGGGATTGCATGGAGATCCCACCCTTCCATATTGGAAGGGTGGACGGCCACCAATTCCCTGTGGCAATTGGTGGCCATCCACTCTAAATATGGAGGGTGTAATCCTCCATCCAAAATCTCCATGTATTCTTGATTTAATTTAGGATTAAATTATTATCGATTTATCAAATAGATTTAATCTAAATTAAATTAATTGTTGTTGTGTTTTTACCAACAACATCTTGGCCATTGAAAGAAGCACAAATCAATCTCATCCATTGATTTTGTGTAGTCCATGGATTGTGATCCATGGACTCCCAAATCTCTATATAAAGAGAGACACCCTTTGCCCTCAAAGAGGTTAAGAACTTCACAACAATAAGCTCTCTCATCTCTCTTCATTCACGCCCTCTCTTCGTCCCTCTCCATTGGCGGCCATCCACCTAACCTTAGAGAGAAGAAGAACTCGGTGTCGCTCCACCGTGGTGTTGCCGCATCGACAACTCTTGGTTCTCCATCTTCTTTGATGTGCCTCGCTCACGAAGAATACGTTCGATCTCGTGCGATGAGATCAGGAGTTCCCTTGCTTGGATCAACATCATGGATTGCGAGGATCATGCGGTTCATCTCCACGCTCGCAAGCGTCTTCTCCAAAAATCGGACTTGAGACGGGAGATCTCTTTTCGTAGAGACTTGATCGCAACCATGCTACAAGAGGTATTTCTTTATCTTTGATGTGGTTTAGATGAAATGATCCGAGAATCGTTCTTGGATCATGTGGTTTCATCACATTATATTTTTTAAATTCCGTTGCAATTAACAACTAGTGCGACTAGTCATTCTCGATCGGATACGATATGATCTTCACGCTTACGATACGATCCTCACGCTTCCACGATGCTCTTGAGGATTATAACATATCCTTCAAGTGGTATCAAAGCCTTAGGTTGGAGGTTTTGGATGTGATCCAAAAACTTAGGAAGACTTGGGTTCATTAGGGTTTGCAAAAGTTTTGTCGCATTTCATTTTCGTGTCTCTGGTTAGTGAATAATTTATGCCCTATTTAAAACGTTTAAACATAAAATAATCACTTTTATTTTGTTACCCATTAAATAAGAAAACCGTGGGATCTGAGTTTGCATAATTTGGATTCCGTTTGCTAAAGATATGATAATTTTAATGAACATGTATCCACTGTTTCAGGGACTACGAATCTTAACATAATTAAAGGATTAATTATTATTTTCAAATGCCTTGAAATAGGTGTTAATCACTTTGGTTCTGTTGTAAATCAAGTTCTCAAACTTCAAAACTTATATTTGCTTAATTTGGATTTAAATTGATTGAGATATGTTACTTTTAGTAAGTGGGGGTCACTGATGGAAATTACATTCCTAATCAAGGACCATGTGATTGTCAATTAGTGAAATTAATAGTTAATTTTCTGAAATAATTATGGAAAATATTTTATAAATATTTAGTGATAATTAATTTCCTTAACTGACATTACCTTAACCAATAATTGATTTGATTTGATCTAAATCACAATTGGTTATACAATCAACAAACAAACTTGCTTGAATAGGATTGCGAATTTGTCTAGCGAATTTCTTTATAATAAAAATGGTTTTGATTATTACTATATGGTATAAATTCGGTTGAAAAACTGATGAACATCTCAAGTACACAATGATCAATTTGGCATTATCATTTCCTGAGGTGGATATGATGTCTAGTCGGGGAGCGTTGGGGTAGCAGGTTGCATGGTGTGTGGTCTGTCCCACTCCCGTTGGTACTGACCATGACAACGGGTAGGGACTCGATAATGCTGGAGAGATCAAGGTGTATTTTTCTAATTATTAAAATTCGAATAATATGTACTTTTAGATTATACCATCCTTTCATGATACAATCAAGTTTGTTGATTGAACTGGATTGATAATGAATTTCATGTGATTAAATTGATTATATCCAATTGAAATACTCTATTATGAATAGATGTGTATTTTCCTTGGAAGAATTAATTATATGAATGTGATTCATGATAATTGATTAAATGAATTTGAATATGAGATGGAGGATCACATAAGTGACATCCATGGTCTCCCGTCAAGGTCAAGGGTTCCGTCGCCAGGGGTTGTATGTAAGAGACGCATGTTCGAAGTAATAACTCATGTATACAAGTGCATCTGGATCGGGCTCTTTGATTCTCTAAAGTGTAAGGCCCTATGCGTAGTGACCCTAATATCGAGTCCATATATTATTGGAGCGATATTAGATTGTGCACAGCGAGTACTAATCATGTTGATAGTTGGTTCAATTAATGACGGGTCAACATCACCCTTGAGGGTGGTGGGTTCGAGCGTTAAAGACTGAATTGGAAAATGCAATTTGGACTTACAAAGCGGAATGTGTTTCCTCTTCTCTTTATCCGATTCACAAGTTCTCGTATTATTGGGATGTGACAAAGATAAAGAGGAGATCCCAGTTCTTGCTAGAGATATAGCAGTAAGTGTATCTCTTGCTTTGAAAGTGATTAAGGGATTGAACTTTAAAAGTTGAAAATTGCAAGAATAATTTGATTAAAAATTCATTGATCAAATATCTTAAATTGAATATATAATTATTTACATGTTCTGATATAGTGCATTCTTAATTTCAGAATGAAGTCCATGAACCCTCTGAGCAGGCTCATGGAAGTCAATCAGTTGACTGGACCAAATTATTCGGATTGGATCTAAAATTTGGATCTTGTCCTTTCTGCTGAGCACATTTTGTATGTGCTATCCAAGGGCAAGCTTGCAAACCCAAAGACTCCGAGAGAGATTTCATTTAATGAAAAATATGATGAAGATCATAATTTGGCAAGATGTTTTATTCTGGCTCATTATCCAATGTGCTTCAGAAGCAGCATATGGAGATGAACCATTGCCAAGAAATCATGCTGAATATAAAAGAAATGTTCGATGATGTGAACTACACACAAAGTTATAATGTAATGAAAGAGCTTATAAGCTGCAAGATGCAAGAAGGGACCTCTGTCATAGAACATGTACTCAAAATGTTTTGGGTACCTCTCTGAATTGGAAGTCCTGGGAGCCTCATGGATTCTGACATGCATGCTGATTTCATTTTGTTGTCTCTCTCTAAGTCTTTTAACAACTTTGTAGTCACGTTTCACATGAGCAAAGTTGATTTTACTAGTGATGGGTTGTTAGCTGCATTAAAGTCTACTGAAGACGTAATGAGGAAGGATGGCACTTCTGCCAGTGCAATGGTTGCACAGGACAAAGGAAAGTGCAGTCAGAAGCAAGGTTCTCGGAAGGACCCAGCCCAGAAGAGAAAGAAGAAGAGTCAAGGCTTTGGATCATCTTCTGGTGCATCCACTTTGATAGTGTCAAAGAAAACAGACGTTTGTCAGCAGTACAAAAAAGCCAGGACACTAGAGCGTAATTTCCTGGAATACCTAAAGTCGGTCGACAAAGGTAAAGCCCCTGCAAGTATGAATCTACTTTCATCATTGAAACTAGCTTTCTCGTTGGATGAGAAGGAAGTTGGATTGTTGATTCTGGTGCTTCTGTTCATGTATGCAATTTGTTGCATCTATTTTAGGAAACTAGGGATCTGGAAGAAGGGGAGATAGTCATCCAGATGGAATCTGATACAAGTGTTGCAACAGTCGCCATCGGAAAGTACCGACTATCATTATCTACTGGGAGAGTCCTTTTAATTAAAGAATGTCTTTATGTACCTTAAGTTAGAAGGAATTTGATATCTGTATCTAAACTTGTTAGAAGTGGATATTCATTCCTTTTATGTAATAAATTAGTCCTAAATCGTTATGATAAATATTGGGGATGGTATTTTGACTTCTGGTGGACTCTATGAATTGTGCATTGATGAACGTGTCATGAATGTTTCTACCACTAATAGTAAAAGCCATAAAAGATCCAGGAAGAATGGAAATCATTCGAATATGATTTGGCATCAAAGGCTTGGTCATTTATGTGTTGATATGATCAATAGATTGATAAAAGGATGAGCCTTTAGTTTTTCTACAGGTTCAATCTTTGCCTACTTGCAAACATTGCATTCGAGGTAAAATGAATAGGATGCCTTTCCATAACAAGGTTACAAGATGCGAATATATTCTTGACCTAATATATACTGATGTATGTGGTCCCTTCAGTACCGCGACTCGAAATGGATATCTATATTATTTGACGTTTATTGATGACCATTCGCGATACAGGTTTATCTTCCTGCTACGTCATAAATCTGAAACCTTTGAAAAGTTCAAAGAGTTCATAGCTTTGGTTGAGAACCAAATCGATAGGAATATTAAACGGATTCGATCTAACTGAGGTGGAGAGTACCTCTCAGATGAATTCAAGGAATACCTTAAGGAGAATGGAATTGTCTCCAATCTCACTCCTCATGGAACCCCCAACTTAATGGTGTTGCTGAAAGACTCAACAGAACTATCATGGACATGGTTCGATTAATGATGAGCAAAGAACATTTAGCTTTTAGTTTATGGGGATATGCAAGAGACTGCAATTTATATCCTAAATAAGATTCCTAGAAAATATGTATCTAAGACTCCTCACGAGCTCTGGTATGGAATCAAACCTAGTGTGAAACACTTGAGGGTTTGAGGTTGCTTGGTCCATGCGAAGAAAGTAAGTTGGAATCTCGCTCTCGCGAGTGTTACTTCAGTGGGTATGTTAAAGATGGTATTGGATACCAGCTTTATGATCCTAAGATCCAAAAGATTTTAGTCTCTAGAGATGTCAAATTTCTGGAGGATGACTTCGTTAAAGGCCAAGACAAAAATGAAGTAGAGGAACTCATTGAATCTCCTGAGGATTCTGAGCTTTCTGAACCAGAAACTGAAGAGATAAATAAAGATGAAATACCCCTTTTCGAAGGAGTTCGAGGATGGTTGCACCATCTGAAAGGTATGGATTCCATATGTCAGGTGAAATTGACAATGATCCCGCTTCATTTGATGAAGCACTAGCGGATCATAACATGGATAGATGGATGCTAGCAATGAAGTCAGAAATTGACACAATGCATAAGAATGGTGTATGGACCCTAGAGGATCCACCTAAAGTGGTAAAATCCATTGGATACAAATGGATCTTCAAGAGAAAGAGGGGGCCTGATGGGAAAGTAGAGACTTTCAAAGCACGACTCGTGGTCAAAGGCTACACATAGAGAGAAGGCATCGACTATGATGAGACGTTCTCTCTGGTGGCTATGCTTAAGTCCATCAGGACACTGCTGGCTATAGCCGCATCTCTTGACTACGACATCTGGCAGATGAACATTAAGACGGTTTTCCTCAGTGGATACCTCGAGGAGGATATCTATATGGAGCATCCCAGGGCTTCATAACCGAGAATGGCAAAGTATGCAAGCTAAAGAAATCCATCTATGGGCTCAAACAATCTTCTCATAGATGGAACATCAGATTTGACAAAAACACAAAGAGTTATGATTTTGTGTAGAATCTTGATGAACCTTGTGTATACAAGAAGCTTAGTGGGAGCGCCATTGTATTCATCGTGCTTTACGTAGATGACATCCTTATCATTGGGAATGATACAAGGATATCGGTGTTAATATTTGTCTATCCCGTACCTTCGAGATGAAAGATCTTGGAGAAGCCTCTTATATATTAGGTCTGAAGCTGTTCAGAAACCAAGAAAAGAGGATATTGGGATTATCACAACATGGATACATTAATAAGATTCTTGAACATTTCTGTACAAATAGTTATAAGAAAGGATTCCTCCCCTTAAGATATGGTATCCACCTATCTAAAGGGATGGCTCCTCAAAGTGTTGAAGAAAAGAAGGCCATGGCTGGATGTCCCTATGCATCAGCCGTAGGAAGCTTAATGTACGCCGTGATGTATACTAGGACATACATCTGCCATGCAGTGGGAGTGGTAAGTCGTTACCAATCCTGCTATGGAGAGCAACACTGAAATGCAGTGAAGAATATTTTCAAATATCTAAGATGGACACAAGATTACATCTTGGTCTATGGAGATTGTGATCTCCAAGTATTGAGATATACATATTCAGACTTCCAGTCTGATATTGATGATCGAAAGTTGACATCAGGGTTTGTGTTCCTGTTGAACGGTGGTGTTGCGAGCTGGAGAAGCAAGAAGTATGACACTACAATAGATTCAACAACAGAAGTCGCATACATTGCCGCATTAGATGCTGCAAAGGAGGCAGTGTGGTTGCGCAAGTTCATTTTGAAACTTGGTGTAGTTTCCTCTGATACTCCCATCCTTTTACTTTGTGATAACACGGGGGCCATTTTCCAGGCAAAGGAACCCATATGGCATCAAAAGAGAAAACACGTGGAAAGGAAATACCACATCATTCGGGATATCAAAAGCGCGGTGATATCATCATCACAAAGGTGGACTCTGCCGATAACGTGGTTGATCCTCTTACCAAACCTCTGACACAGAAGGTTTTTGTAACGACCCCGTTTCCTGGGCCGTCGGATCCTCCCATATCCAGATCTGGTTACTTAGCAATAATTTATTCAGCAATCACAACTAACATTCAGAAATATATTGCAAATAAAAAATACTCGGAAGAAAGTATTTCAACACTTTTCCATTCACAAAATAAAGTTTAGAGGATACATTGTCCCACTATAACCATTACATGTACATCAGCTTGAAAGGAAAATATACAAAAGATTACTAACTACCTTAAAGAGTAAAGCTACTGTGGCTGGCTGGATGTCTAGTATGTAAGCCGGATGAATTTTTAAAGTCCTTGCTATGGCTCACCGATACCTGTTGAGTTTTCCATAAATCATAGGATAAAAATTAGCGAATGCTAAGTAACGAAGAAGAGAAAAGCAAATAAATTGTGTAATTTTTTTCAAAACTTGATATCACAATATTTCATTCCTTTTTATTAATTTAAGTCCTATTCCTTTCTATTCCACATCAGGGATTAGTCCAGGGGAACCCCACCATTCTTGGACTCCGAAGCTGTTGATGCTTCGGGATTGGAGATTGTGTTGATCTTGGTAAGCTTATGCCGCTGCACGTCGCCTCAACCAATCCTCCAATACTACCCTGACAATTTCCTTTTCTTTTATTAAACAGGGTCTCAACCCTCAGCCTGGAAAATCAAATGAGCACACCGTCCTCGAGGACTCGGTTGCTTAAAACCTCAGGCTAACATTTAATCATATAACCTAGCGGCTTTAAATACATGTTATCGTGACCCAGCCGCTATTGAACCACTCGTGCCTCCACATGACACGACCACATCTTCCGTCGTTCCAACCCGAATATATTGGCTCCCGGTACCACGCGTTGCAAAACATTCAATTTATGCGCACTTATCATAACAGGGCAACCGTGTACCACCTAGGTAGGGAAATGCCAATACGGGTTCCTTCCGACAACCTACAGGTTGCATGCCCGACCTGTAGTACTACTCCCAGTCATCCTTATCGTGACACATGATCCTTTTCAGGATCCAACTCAAATCACACCAATTCACATGATGTAATTCTTTCGTTAAGTCTTTGATTTGCATAAACTGCAATACTTGGTATCGACTCACATATATATTATTCATAACCATATGTATACTCCTATTTATGCCTATTTTAACTCCCAAACCCTAACTTTCAGAGCCAACGCATCAATTTGATATGTAAATCTTATTTTAGTGGGAATTACAAAGCAATTCTTCAGGCTTTTTCAAAAATAGCCAAAATTAGGGTTCTTCGTAGCAAAGAACACTAAATCAAGAATTTCAATAATTTCGTATGAAAACCCAACAGCAAAAAGAAGGATTTCGTTACCTAATCGAGCTCTCTCTCGTGTATGCAAGGCTTTATCGAGTTTCGTTTTTAGAAAGGCTAATTTAAGGCTCCTGAAAAGATCGAATTTCATTTTTCATATCAAAACGCTAAGAACATGTTAAGAACGCGAAGAACGAACGAAGAACGCGAAGAACGCGAAGAACACGAAGAACGTCAAGAACATATTTTCTCTTAGAAATTCGGCAGAGTTTCCCCTTATATCGGGATATATTTCTCGGAAAATTTCGGCAGAGTTTCCCCTTATATCGGGATATATTTCTCGGAAAATTTCTGCAGAGTTTCCCCTTATATCGGGACATATTTCTCGGAAAATTTCGGCAGAGTTTCCCCTTATATCGAGACATATTTCAAAATAAAAACGAAAAGAGTTTCCTCTATAAAATCAATCGAGAGGAAAATAACAATGAAACTGAAAGAATATACTCAACAACAAGAGATGAAGAACCGGTAGACACCACACATCTTAGGTGAGTGAACGTGTGACGAATCACAGGGTCACTGACGTGCACAGCCGCCCGCACCTAAGTAGGGTATTACACAGATTTCTCCATCGAAATAACTATAAAAGCATAATACGAAGAATAGAAACATAAACGATGGAGAATCGGTAGACACCACGCGTCTTAGATGAGTGAACGTGTGACGAATCACAGGGTCACTGACGTGCATAGCCGCCCGCACCTAAGTAGGGTGTTACACAGATTTCTCCTCGAACCACAACAGGAAAATGAATCGGAAAGAAATATGAATCAAAAACAAAACTTGGAAGAACAAGAGTATGAATTGAAAGCCTAGCTTACGAAGCAACTAAGAGAGGATCATACCTTTCTTCTCCTCGTTCTCCCGGCAGCGCTTCGCTAGCGCTCCTCCCTCGCCTCCCACTCCTCCTCCCAACCTCTCGACCCTAGCCCTTGGGGTGGTGGTAGTGTAAGTTGTAGAGAATGAATGGGTAGGGGGGTCTATTTATAGGCCCCAGAAAACCACTAACCATGGTAGAAAACCATGGTTTAGACCTTAACCATGGTTTAGCGGCCCATGGTTTTGGCCCATGGTTTTAGCCAAAACTTATCCCAAACTTGGAGCTTAAGTTAGAACATTCTAGAGGATTCTAGATTCGCTAATGACGCTTAATTAACACTAATCGTGATTAACTTTCACTAATCGCGATTTAACTTTCGCGGCTTACGCATATCTTTTGTTAACTATTGATTAGTGTTTACTAATGATCATTAGCGGCTTTCAATCGTCATTAATTTCTTTAATCATGTTTAATTAGTCTTAATGACAGTCATTATGGATTAATGACATCTTAGCCTTCCTTACTTCTCTTTCTTCCGAAATTCATAACAAATCGAAACGAAGTCCGATTCACACGAAACAAATTCTGCCGGTTTCCTCTTTACGAGCCGGATCTTATTATATAGGATCCAAGATATGCCAAGTTCAAGGCTTTACAATTATAACAACCTTAAAGGAAGTCTCGTCCTCGAGACTAGAAATGCAGGCATAACATCCTTAAAGAGGATTGAAACCATAACAACCTTAAAGAGAATGAACGTCATGTCATTTAAAATGAACATATACATAATACATAATTTTATCATTAAAACAAGTACGGGTATTTCTCTCTCATTTCTGCCTTAGGTTCCCATGTGGCTTCTTCAAACTCTTGGTTCCGCCATAATATTTTAACTAGAGGCACCTCTTTGTTTCTCAACTTCTTGATATCCCTTTCAAGTATTTGCACAGGTATCTCTTGGTATGTCAAATCTGACTCAACATGTAAATCATCATGACTTATCTTATGCTCTGGATCCCTATTGTACTTTCTCAGATTTGATACATGAAATACATCATGTATTGCCGAAAGATGTGGAGGAAGTGCAAGTCTATAGGCAACTTTTCCAATCCGTTAAATAATTTCAAAGGGACCCACGAACCTGGGTGCTAACTTCCCACGCAAGCCAAACCTCTGAACACCCTTCATAGGTGATATTTTGAGAAATACAAAGTTGCCTACCTCAAATTCAAGCTCTCTTCTCCTGGTATCACTATAACTTTTCTGGCGACTCTGAGCAGTTAATAGTCTTTTTCTAGCAAGTTCTACAGCTTCCCGTGTCTCCTGAAGTCTATCTGAATCATAAAGGTTCTTTATTCCGACCTCTTGCCAACACAAAGGAGTTGTACACTTTCGTCCATATAGTGCTTCAAATGGTGCCATGCCAATACTTGTATGGTAACTATTATTGTAGGTGAATTCTACAAGAGGCAAATGTTTAATCCACGATCCCTTCCATTCTAAGGCACATGCTCGTAGCATATCCTCTAGTGTTTGAATCGTACGTTCTGATTGCCCATCTGTTTGTGGGTGATATGCTGTACTCAAGCATAGTTGTGTACCTAAAGCTTTCATGAAGTTCTCCCAATAGTGTGAGGTGAATTGTGAATCTCGATCAGAAACTACTTCCTTCGGGATACCATGGAGGCGAATCACATGTGTAATATATAACTCAGCCAGCTGGTCTGGAGTGAAAGATAAGCTTATCGGAATGAAGTGTGCTACCTTTGTCAGACGATCTATTATAACCCAGATACTATCTTTACTACCAGTCGTCTGAGGTAAGCCAGTAACGAAATCCATGGAAATGCTTTCCCATTTCCATTCAGGTATAGGGAGGGGTTGCAATAATCTTGGTGGCTTTTTGTGTGAAGCCTTTACCTGCTGGCAAGTGAAAAATGAATTCACAAACTCAGCAACATCTTTCTTCATTCCTGGCCACCAAAAGTATGAATGAAGATCCTTATACATCTTCGTAATTCCTGGATGAATAGATAATCTAGAACAATGAGCTTCTCGTAAGATGTCTTTCCTTAGTTCACGTGTGTTTGGTACACAAACTCTGTAATGATTATACAGTAAACCATCTTGTATCTGGAATCCCTCTATCTCATTCTTCTCAAGTTGTTGTTTTAAGTCTTTGAGGACTGGATCATCCTCCTGTCCTTTCTTTATTTTATCCCATATTTCTGGTTTGTATCGATGGGGAATAGTTATAGTATCAGCACTACTATCAAATGATTTCCATTCACTTAACGTTGATAGTAAACCCCAGAAGTGGATAGCACTCACTAACCCGAGTGAATAAGTTCTTCTGCTAAGGGCATCTGCTACGACGTTCCCCTTACCAGGGTGGTAGGAGATAGTGCAATCATAGTCTTTCAGCAACTCTAGCCACTGTCTCTGTCTCATATTGAGTTCCTTCTGATCAAATAGATATTTCAAGCTTTTATGATCGGTGAAGATTTCAAAAGTAATACCATACAGGTAGTGTCTCCAAATCTTTAAAGCGAACACTACGGCAGCTAATTCAAGGTCATGTGTTGGGTAGTTCTTCTCATGTGTCCTGAGCTGTCGTGATGCATACGCAACTACCTTACCATGTTGCATAAGAACCGCCCCAAGTCCTTCTTTTGACGTGTCAGTGTACACTGTAAACCCTTCACTCCCGGAGGGTAGAGTAAGGATTGGTGCAGATGTTAGGCATTCTTTCAGTGTCTGAAAACTAGCTTCACATGTATCAGACCATAAGAATGGGACCTCCTTTTGAGTTAGTCTAGTCATTGGCAATGCTATCCGTGAAAAGTCCTTCACGAATCTTCTATAGTATCCAGCTAAACCCAGAAAAGATCGTATTTCTGTGACAGTCTTCGGGCGTTCCCAACTCATCACCGCACTAACCTTTGTAGGATCAACTGATATACCTTCCCCAGAAATAACATGGCCTAAGAAAGATACTTCAGATAGCCAGAAGTCACATTTGCTATATTTAGCATATAGTTTGTTCTTCCTTAGAGTTTCAAGTGCCTTCCTGAGATGATGTTCATGCAGATACTTATCCTTTGAGTAAATAAGCACATCATCAATAAAGACTACTATAAAGTGATCTAAGAACTCCTTGAATACTCTATTCATGAGATCCATGAAGGCTGCTGGGGCATTTGTTAGTCCAAAAGGCATAACTAAGAATTCATAATGCCCGTATCTAGTCCGAAAAGCTGTCTTGGGAATATTTGTATCTTTAATTTTCAACTGATGGTATCCAGATCTTAAATCAATCTTGGAATACACAGTTGAACCTTGTAACTGATCAAAGAGATCATCTATTCTTGGCAGAGGATACTTGTTCTTTATTGTCCTCTTGTTTAGTTGTCTATAGTCAATGCACAACCGCATCGAGCCATCCTTTTTCCTAACAAATAAGACAGGTGCACCCCATGGTGAAGTACTAGGACGAATGAATCCTTTATCTAACAGTTCTTGCAATTGTACCTTTAACTCTCGTAACTCAGCTGGTACCATCCTATACGGAGGGATAGAGATAGGCTGAGTATCAGGTATGAGAGAGATTTCAAATTCAATCTCTCGCTCAGGTGGTAATCCAGGTAGTTCCTCTGGAAATACATCAGTAAACTCGCACACTATAGGCACATCTTCTATCATTCTTTCTGACCCTGATGTAGTGGATACATAAGCTAAATAACCTTGGCACCCTTGCTCTAACAACTGTTGTGCCTTCAATGTAGAGATATATTTGATATTATCATTGGATGTCTTTCCAATGAACTGGAACTCTATCGAGTTAGGAAGGTGGAATGTTACTGTCTTCTGGAAACAGTCAAGACATGCATGATGCCTTTCTAACCAATCCATTCCTAGTATAAGATCAAAGTAATTCATTTCGATAAATAGCAGATAAGCAGGTGAGTGATGTCCTGCAATATGTCCCACACCTTTTTCTAAGATCTTCTTGAATTATAATTGACCTCCTGGTTCCAACTGAGATAATGGTTTTGTTCTTATATCGGAATCTTATCCTTACAATAGGAATCAAATATTCTTCTTTGTTTTGGTGTTTCTACGAAGTGCCTCCTCCATCGCTCCTCTAACTGGAGTATGAGCAACCAAATTCTATGGACCGATGGTATCTAGACTCTTTCTTACGAGGATGAATAGAACCCTCAACTCTATTATCTGTGGGTCTGGAGGACTTTGATCTCTCATAGTGGTGGAGTCTTCGCTTTAATGCCTATTACCTTTGATCCATCTCATGGGTCATCACTATCATAGCCGCTAATTGGCTAGACATGTCTTGATCTACCATGATCCTGGGATGAGTCAAGGTCAAAGGTCAGATCCTATATGTCATAACATGATGTACGTAAGGGACAATGACTTGTGAATGGTACTGCAGACATTTATTAAGATCAAAGGATCTTAATACAACCTTAGTTTCTGAATACCGCTCATAGTTATTAATTACTAAATAAGTTACTGGAGTAACCGAGCTCTAATACCAATCTGTAACGACCCCGTTTCCTGGGCCGTCGGATCCTCCCATATTCGGATCTGGTTACTCAGCAATAATTTATTCAGCAATCACAACTAACATTCAGAAATATACTGCAAATAAAAATACTCGGAAGAAAGTATTTCAACACTTTTCCATTCACAAAATAAAGTTTAGAGGATACATTGTCCCACTATAACCATTACATGTACATCAGCTTGAAAGGAAAATATACAAAAGATTACTAACTACCTTAAAGAGTAAAGCTACTGTGGCTGGCTGGATGTCTAGTATGTAAGCCGGATGAATTTTTAAAGTCCTTGCTATGGCTCACCGATACCTGTTGAGTTTTCCATAAATCATAGGATAAAAATTAGCGAATGCTAAGTAACGAAGAAGAGAAAAGCAAATAAATTGTGTAATTTTTTTCAAAACTTGATATCACAATATTTCATTCCTTTTTATTAATTTAAGTCCTATTCCTTTCTATTCCACATCAGGGATTAGTTCAGGGGAACCCCACCATTCTTGGACTCCGAAGCTGTGGATGCTTCGGGATTGGAGATTGTGTTGATCTTGGTAAGCTTATGCCGCCGCACGTCGCCTCAACCAATCCTCCAATACTACCCTGACAATTTCCTTTTCTTTTATTAAACAGGGTCTCAACCCTCAGCCTGGAAAATCAAATGAGCACACCGTCCTCGAGGACTCGGTTGCTTAAAACCTCAGGCTAACATTTAATCATATAACCTAGCGGCTTTAAATACATGTTATCGTGACCCAGCCGCTATTGAACCACTCGTGCCTCCACATGACACGACCACATCTTCCGTCGTTCCAACCCGAATATATTGGCTCCCGGTACCACGCGTTGCAAAACATTCAATTTGTGCGCACTTATCATAACAGGGCAACCGTGTACCACCTAGGTAGGGAAATGCCAATACGGGTTCCTTCCGACAACCTACAGGTTGCATGCCCGATCTGTAGTACTACTCCCAGTCATCCTTATCGTGACACATGATCCTTTTCAGGATCCAACTCAAATCACACCAATTCACATGATGTAATTCTTTCGTTAAGTCTTTGATTTGCATAAACCGCAATACTTGGTATCGACTCACATATATATTATTCATAACCATATGTATACTCCTATTTATGCCTATTTTAACTCCCAAACCCTAACTTTCAGAGCCAACGCATCAATTTGATGTGTAAATCTTATTTTAGTGGGAATTACAAAGCAATTCTTCTGGCTTTTTCAAAAATAGCCAAAATTAGGGTTCTTCGTAGCAAAGAACACTAAATCAAGAATTTCAATAATTTCGTATGAAAACCCAACAGCAAAAAGAAGGATTTCGTTACCTAATCGAGCTCTCTCTCGTGTATGCAAGGCTTTATCGAGTTTCGTTTTTAGAAAGGCTAATTTAAGGCTCCTGAAAAGATCGAATTTCATTTTTCGTATCAAAACGCTAAGAACATGTTAAGAACGCGAAGAACGAACGAAGAACGCGAAGAACGCGAAGAACACGAAGAACGTCAAGAACATATTTTCTCTTAGAAATTCGGCAGAGTTTCCCCTTATATCGGGATATATTTCTCGGAAAATTTTGGCAGAGTTTCCCCTTATATCGGGATATATTTCTCGGAAAATTTCTGCAGAGTTTCCCCTTATATCGGGACATATTTCTCGGAAAATTTCGGCAGAGTTTCCCCTTATATCGGGACATATTTCAAAATAAAAACGAAAAGAGTTTCCTCTATAAAATCAATCGAGAGGAAAATAACAATGAAACTGAAAGAATATACTCAACAACAAGAGATGAAGAAGTGGTAGACACCACACATCTTAGGTGAGTGAACGTGTGACGAATCACAGGGTCACTGACGTGCACAGCCGCCCGCACCTAAGTAGGGTATTACACAGATTTCTCCATCGAAATAACTATAAAAGCATAATACGAAGAATAGAAACATAAACGATGGAGAATCGGTAGACACCACGCGTCTTAGATGAGTGAACGTGTGACGAATCACAGGGTCACTGACGTGCATAGCCGCCCGCACCTAAGTAGGGTGTTACACAGATTTCTCCTCGAACCACAACAGGAAAACGAATCGGAAAGAAATATGAATCAAAAACAAAACTTGGAAGAACAAGAGTATGAATTGAAAGCCTAGCTTACGAAGCAACTAAGAGAGGATCATACCTTTCTTCTCCTCGTTCTCCCGGCAGCGCTTCGCTAGCGCTCCTCCCTCGCCTCCCACTCCTCCTCCCAACCTCTCGACCCTAGCCCTTGGGGTGGTGGTAGTGTAAGTTGTAGAGAATGAATGGGTAGGGGGGTCTATTTATAGGCCCCAGAAAACCACTAACCATGGTAGAAAACCATGGTTTAGACCTTAACCATGGTTTAGCGGCCCATGGTTTTGGCCCATGGTTTTAGCCAAAACTTATCCCAAACTTGGAGCTTAAATTAGAACATTCTAGAGGATTCTAGATTCGCTAATGATGCTTAATTAACACTAATCGTGATTAACTTTCACTAATCGCGATTTAACTTTCGCGGCTTACGCATATCTTTTGTTAACTATTGATTAGTGTTTACTAATGATCATTAGCGGCTTTCAATCGTCATTAATTTCTTTAATCATGTTTAATTAGTCTTAATGACAGTCATTATGGATTAATGACATCTTAGCCTTCCTTACTTCTCTTTCTTCCGAAATTCATAACAAATCGAAACGAAGTCCGATTCACACGAAACAAATTCTGCCGGTTTCCTCTTTACGAGCCGGATCTTATTATATAGGATCCGAGATATGCCAAGTTCAAGGCTTTACAGTTTTCGACCAACATGTAATAAGTATGAGTTTAAGGATTGTCCCAGAATGGTTCTGAGGGCTAGTGGGAGATTGTTATCCATGTGAGCCCGAGACGAACAATTCCTACAATAAATGTTATTGTAATACACTATTTATTAATAAAAGTTATTGATTGTTTTACTTCCTTTCTGGGATTAAGTGAATGAACGCACTATAAGTATCCTCTATACAATTAGGGTTATGTACCATGGACGTCATGATAATCATACAACTGTTGATTCATTAATTGAATCATAGAGGTTGGTGCTTGGATGAATATCTAAGGAGTTAGATTGAGGACTCATCAAGCACCGACAAATGATTCTTAAGAGATGATCTCCAGCCTGAGTAGGAGATGGAAATCCTTTCTCATTAAGGTTGGTATCTGACCGACCTCTTGATGCAGGTCCTCTGCATGGGAATAGTGATTCGGAGGTTTCAGATTAGTTAGGTCAAAGGGTTGACTTAACGAGATCGAAATAACCTAATGTTGAATAATGTCACAATATAGGCACGCATCCTCTGCCCAGAGACATATGTGTTACTATAGGTCTAAGTGTGTACATTTGGCAGACAAATAGGTTGATGACCTAACCAAGGTCTATACACCGACAAACTGGTGTGCATGCAAAGGCATATGAGTAATACGATCTCTCAAAGGGATCATACAGGTTCACTCGTGAACCAGAAGACATGAGCTCACTCATGAGGTATTGGGACCGATCAATTTCCATGCATGGTCGTCGTGCTTTGGAAGCATGATAAGAATTTGAAGGTATGATATATGTTTTGAGAAAGCATATGATCGATATCGATTTCCAATGATTAAGATTGAGAAATTTGATGACTAAAGCCTAAAGATGACCGTGTAAAATTGATCTGTATCTCTGGTTTATCATAGGTCTTTCAGTATGCAGGATGTACATGTATTAGAAATACCTGAGGGTGATGTGATCATAAACGATTGTATAATCATGATGCTTACATTCCGAGAGAGTGATGAAACATGTTTGGATTTTAGTGACTCCTCTTAGTAGAGAAGTAATGTGATCTTGGTCCAAGTGTTGGAAATTGATCTGAATGAGATTCAGATGCAATAAGAAGATTAGATTTGCGGTCTTGATTTAATCAAGCATCTATGAGAGGTCCATAAGATCTGGATTTGAGATGTGATCTCAACATCCAAGTCACTATACGTGGAACAATACAATCGCCCTGCCCTTATCTCCAAGTATCTACGGAGAAAGCGCATTACTCTTGAAAGAATTCAAGAATAATTCCATAGTTCAATTATATCTAAGCATTGATAAATGGATAATTAAAGTGATTTAATTATCTTGAATGATGTGAATTTGATTGATAGTATTGGGATGCATATGAATGATTATCAATTAATTAAATGTGATTTAATTATTATCGATAAGAATAATATGGATAGAAATATCCAATTATTCGTAATATATCATAATTATGATTTGTAATGTATTAGAGAGAGCTTATTATGATTTATATTTGTTGATTAATTGTTGATGTGAATTGGGTTCACATTGGATAGTTAATTGAAAATGTAAATCACATTTTATTTTGAGTTGTGAATGTGATTCACAAATTTTCAATGAAAAGATTGCAATATTCTCAAAAATAATTATGAATTATTTTTGTAGAATTGTTTACAACAACTATTGTTGTAAAATCATGGAGATTTCCAAGGAATAATGGAATCTCACAATATTGCATGAGATTGCATGGAGATCCCACCCTTCAATATTGGAAGGGTGGACGGCCACCAATTCTCTATGGAAATCGGTGGTCGTCCACTCTAAATATGGAGAGTGTAATCTCCATTCAAAATCTCCATGTATTCTTGTTTTAATTTATGATTAAATTATTCTTGATTTATCAAATAAATTTAATCTAAATTAAATTAATTGTTGTTGTGTTTTTACCAACAATATCTTGGCCATTGAAAGAAGCACAAATCAATCTCATCCATTGATTTTGTGTAGTCCATGGATTGTGATCCATGAACTCCCAAAACCATATATAAAGAGAGGCACCCCTTTCCCTCAAAGAGGTTAAGAACTTCACAACAATAAGATCTCTCCTCTTTCTTCATTCACGCTCTCTCTTCCTCTCTCTCCATTGGTGGTCGTCCACCTAACCCTAGAGAGAAGAAGAAGTCGTCGCTCCACCGTGGTGTTGCCGCATCGACGACTCTTGCTTCGTCATCTTCTTTGGTGTGCCTCACTCACGATGAAGACGTTCAATCTCGTGCGACAAGATCAGGAGTCCCCTTGCTTGGATCAACATCTTGGATTACGAGGATCACACGGTTCATCCCCGCGCTTGCAACCGTCTTCTCCGAAGATCGGACTTGAGACAGGAGGTCTCTTTTCATAGAAACTTGATCGCAACCATGCTACAAGAGGTCTTCCTTTATCTTTGATGTGGTTTAGATGAAACGATCTGAGAATCGTTCTTGGATCATGTGGTATCATCATAAAATTTTTATAATTATGTTGCATTAAAAAACTAGTGCGACTAGTCGTTCTCGATCGTATACGATACGATCCTCACACTTTTGTGATGCGCTTGATGATTATAACATATCCTTCAGACCCATCCGCTATGCATGCATCCTCCATCTCCCCTACATTCCAACCGTCACCGTCATCTCCGGTCGAGCCCTAACAACTCAGAACAAAAAGTCACGTTGGTCCTTCGTGCTCTTCATATGTCAATCTTGCAAGGGAGGACATCTCCGAGCAACCCTAGGTGAGAACTAGGGTTTTAAGCATCGAGCGAAGATGACCCCCGATCTCCTCGTCGGTGAGATTTAGTGGTCATTCACTCCTTTGTTGCTGCTCCTCTAGTGAGGTTCAGTTGAGCTTCCTTGAGCTCATCGATGGCTCGAGCGGAGGCGAGGATCTTGAGAGATCTTCCGTGAACTCCCATTCCTAAGCGAATCTGCGATCCTCAAGTGAACCCTTTCCTACTTAATCATTCTCCTTCATCTCTCTTCTCCTCCTTCCTCCTCTTCCTCCTCCTTATTCTTTTTTCCTCCGTTATTTTTCGCATTTCCTTCTCCGTTTCTTGCAACACTGCACCTCCCCTTTACACCTTCGTCGTACATCACCTTTATTGTTCCCTAGACGTTCACCTCCACCTTGACTTGCCATCCTCCCTCACCGCCTCGCACATCATCTCCACCATCACGTCATGCCACTGACCGCCCTTGGTTTACCCTCCTTCGTGCTCAGATTGCCTTGCCCAAGACACACTCCTCCACCGATTTGCCCACCTTGATCATCGCGTCCCTCCTCGGTCAGCATGCCACCTATTGTCCGCCCTCGTCCGCCTCGCACCAATGGTCCTCAACCCCAGCCTCGGTTCACTCGCCTCACTGATACCATCAGTAGTGCGCCACAACATGTAGCCATGCTCTGCCTCTCCATCAGGATTACTCCACCACCTCGAGATACGTGTCATCACCACTCCCTTCTTCGCACGTCCCCGCACGTGGGGTAGGGAATTTTGCACCGAGTCCCTCCAGATTCTAAGAGATTGCACAACGCCCCTCCAGTCGGGATCACATGCCACACACGTATCCTATTGGACAAATTGTAGTGAGCTCCCCCTATCCTTGGTAATTACATTGTCATCCTCATCAGCATATTTTTTATATTTATTTTATTTTCTAAAATTATAGTCATACCCCTTGTTTTGCATGTTTATTTGAACACTCATTTCACATCATTTTTTAATTCTCAAAATTGCATATTATAGACCAATTTATTCACTATCTTGTGGATATGTAATGGTAATTTTATGAACTGTAGTTGATTAATTATAATGAGTTTGGCGATAATTTGTATATTTTGACCACTACATGGTCTTTAATTTGTAATAATCATTTATCGCTCCAAAAATTCCCAAAAATTCACAGTAGTTAGACTTAAGTATTACATTGTGCCAAAAAAATCTTGGCATTGCATGCATATCTAGGTCATAATAAATGTTTTTGTGATCTGAGTAATTAAATTTTCATTAATTGCATACTTAGTATTTTAAGGAAGTAAAAGTTATGCTGGACACCTCTCACATAGACCTATCTAAGATAATTTTAATTCCGAAAATAACCAGGTTTTCTAATTATTAAAATTAAATTACTTAAAGATACATAGGTTACATATTTAATTCATAATAAATTTATTTTGCATGAGAAAATTCTAAAAAATCATAGTAGATTAATTTTGCATATTTTCACATTATGGCCAAGTTTTACGATTTTTGGAGATCATTTGACTGAAATGTACATGTTAGCCCCTAACTTGCCAAAAATTACATTTCATAACTAATTGCATAAAAAATATAAAAAATGCTTCTATGAAAACATAGTACTTAGTTCATATATTAATTGTACTAAGGAGGCAGTGGCCTCCCTGAATTCGACATTGGACTTGCTCAAGTAAAATAAATCTAACTGCTCGCTTTAATTAGAAATTTAATTTAAGCGGACTCTTTATTAATATGAATTGCCTACTAATAATGATAAATCAAATCGATAATTTCACACAATTAGCAAAGGGTAATTTTCAGGTTCATCAGATGGTGTCTTTATCGAGGAGGCACAACTTAGGTTATTTTTTGAAAATTTGGACACTAGGTTTTCCATCTCCCGAGTAGTCTGTCCCTCAATTTTCTTGTAACTATTGCTCCTTTTATTTTTTAGCATTTTGTGTTTTTTAAATTTCTTTATTTTATTTTGTATATATCTCTCTAACCACCATCTTATTTTTTGTGCGAGGGACCTAACATGATGGAGCATCTTCGTAGGTAGCTAAGCAACTTAGGAGCATTAGAGGCCACTTTTTCATGAAATAAGCTGACTAAAGGAATTGCATATATTTAAGATCGAGTTTGATTCGTAAGTGAGTGTGGAGCCCTTAGGGTCCGTTTGGTTGCAGGGTTGGACATGGTTGGGTTGGGCAGGGATACCCCTGTGAATAGTAAATTGTGAGGAGGAGAACCCTGTTTGGTTGCATGCCCAACCCGGGTTGGACCAAGCCAACCCTGCCCAACCCTGCAACCAAACGAGCCCTTAGGATTTTATTTCTGCATTTTTGTAATCATTAATTTGTAATAATTTAGGTAACTGCATTCTTCGAGCGAATTCCATTTGGGATCTCATGTGCATACCCAAACTTTGGACATTTATTTTTGTGGTGTGTCGAGATATGTTTTACCATCGTGTTGAGGGTGGGGTTTGATTTGAGTGGCTCGTAGGTTAGATCTGCACTCACAGCTCTTAGAGCTTTTTCAGAGGTTAAATATCATTTACATGTGCTCGTATAACTTAGGACCACACTTTCAACTATAATAAAATGCACTTAGATCGTTCTAACTTAGTCAAATTCAAATCACTTCTTCTTGTTTATTAAAACATTCTACTTGGTGCGATTTTCTAACTTGCATTCATTTGGAGTATTTTTTTCAATTCAGTTGTGCATCTTGTATTGTAGAGAGCTGGAGGCACTGCAAGTTTTTCTACACAGGCATTCATAATTGATTTCACCGATTACATTTACTTTTTTTGTTCCCCTTCTTAGTTTTCTCAAACTTAGGATAAAGGAATTGGGACTGTACGATAGATGTGATTGCTTGTATTGGATTAATTACCGGTGACAATTAATCTCTAAGCTGAGACTATTGATTAAATTGGACCAAAAAATGCATTAAAACTAACATTTGTTTTTGAGAGAGAAACCCCATCCTTATATATGGATACCTACCTCCAGACAGAGTGGGTGAGAACATACACACTAAGGTTAGAGCCCAATTCCCTGGACTTGCCCCCTTAGCTTCCATTTCCGACCCTTGCGGATTTAAGAGCAGCAATGACTTGCCTTTGACCTTATTATATGTTTCGATTGTTGATTGTGTGTCTCCTTTGGGGTGTGATATTGAACCCGACAGCATGGGCAAATCACCTCATTAATTGAGAGCATACAGGAGCACCGCTAGGCATAAGACGACTCACCATGTGCGCTTGCGTAGAAAGATTATTTTATCACATAACTAAAATAAAAAAGATAATGATCAGATCTTTGTGACCATCACTGCATGAAGTCGGTGGAACTAGGGTTTGTTATTATGTTTGTTTGTGTGTATGTTTGTGTGCGTTATCCCTATATGCACTTGCACGTTTTCGACCACGGTCCACTTACATTTCATCCATCTCTCTCGAAGATGTCAGGCTATTGGTCCCCGTACCCAGACCTCTCGGGTCACTCCTCCTCGACCATATACCATTCATTTTCGACTTCTCCTTCTTCCATGTACCCTCCACCATCTGCGGGAGAACCTCATCCATGATCGATTTCAGCCCACCCCGAGTATGAAGTTAGAACTCCGACTGATTTCTCCACTTCTCTATGCTTCTCACCTACCCCACATTCTCACACCTCAGTTCCACTTCCATCACGGGTTGTCTCACCTTGTTATCGAGTGCTTGTTGGAATCAAGAACCAATCTAAGAGCGAGTTACTATTGAGATAGATGATTGGCAGAGTTACGTAGCCCCACATACTTCATTTCCTCTTCATATGAATGATGGGACATGTAAAAAACTCACACAAACACACATCCAAATTTTACCTTAGGGTACAACTTGCTTGATAAAACAAACCGAATGGAGAGATCTTCACATTATGATTTTCCAGATTTAATTGACCTTAGTTATCAAGCTTACATTGATAAGCCATTCAGAGAGCCTACATATGCCAGGGACTAGACCCATGAGATCGATCTGAAAGCCCCCTATTTATTGACTCCATCATATGAGGCTTCGACCAAAATCTGCCACGTGGATGGTCTCTACTCGACCCAACATTACATGCTATAGTCTAGATACGTTGAGTATGAACACCAAGCTCTCAGCAGTATCCTCCAAATTAACAGACTAATCCCATAAGTTGTCATGAGAATATTAGGGAGGACTACATTTCTAGAAATATTACAAGATATGGATTACTTTAGGATAAACCAAGAAATGTTACCGGCCTATTAGTTGCATTTGCTACCAGCTCGAGTAAGTGGATTTGATGTGGAAAACTTAAACGATATTAGGGACCTCCCACTCTGCATAGCAAGAGTCTATTCTATCTCCCTCTTCTGCTAACCACTTGCCCTCCAATCTCGAGTCTGTACATTTTCCCACTCCCCATTCTCCTATTAAAAATACCAAAAAGATCAAAAAGATGAAAAATTAGAAAATATAATAAAATTAAAAATGAAAAGGATTTTAAAAAATAGATCATGTCCCTAGGGAAGCACTCGGTAGAAAGCTGATCTTTGATCTTCCCTTAATAAAGGCCATAGAACATTTTCCTAATCTCAAAAAATTTGTGAAAAGTAGATTGATGCTCAAGAGGTCGGGAAATAAAAGAACAAGGATTGAGAAACACCTAGTGTCTATGGCCACCTCCTTGGTGATGGGGAGAAAGACCAAGAGCCGTAGAGTGAAGCGATTGCCCTGAGTTGAGTGTGAAATCAAAGATACTATTTTTACCCATGAGAGAATCGATAATGACTAATCTATAAATATCTTGTTGACCTCTGTGTTTGACAAGCTCGAACTTGGACTGATTAGGAAGTCAAGAACGATCGTTCAGATGGCTGACCAGTCCATAAAACGGCCGAGAGGGGTTATTCTGGTCATAGTTACTTTCCAAGGTGCTCCACTTAGAGTGGATTTTATGATCATTGATACCGAGCACTGAGGAGAGTTCATCCAATCTCCTATTACTTTTAGGAAGTCGTTCTTAGCCTTGGCTAAGGCGACTATAGATTACGAGACTAGGGAGATCGATCTCCCTGTATCGGATATACACTGACTGCATGTAACCTTTGAGAACAAACTCCAACCCGAAGCAATCCACATAGCTGCAGACAACCATGACCATTGAGAGGTAGATGAGTCCCACCTCTTTGCCACACATAAAACATTGACTATCGAGTTGACCAAGTCCAACACCACCAAGGAGTTTTCAAACCCAAAAGGGGAAACATTATCACAACTAGAAATCATCCACAACCTCTCTTGGAATCCTTAAATGTCACCCAGACTCATGTGGCATCAACCTACCCAGCCATCGCTAGTGCTGCACAAACAGTGAAGAATGAGCCCGCGAAATCCATGTCAGCTGAGATCACTACCATGCACTCGAGATGTGTGTGGACCTTACAGGAGATATACACCATATATGATTACACATGTTATGAGGAACCATGGGATGCACCTCTCAAAATCAATATACACCGGCCACATCCTCGCGTCCGATTGCTAGTGGAGGGAAGAAGCACCCCACTCCTTCACCTCTCCTTGCTTCAGGATCTAGAAAGCCAGCCAAGTGTATCACGATAGACATGTCTGAGGATGACTCTCATGGTCATCGTAGATGCAATGGGATAATCGTTTATGACCAGTCGGACACTTTCTCATGAGAATATTCTTCGTCCGAGGTCGATTTGGAAAACCACCTGAGTGGGCAGCCAAAGCACAAAATTAGTTGGAGAGCCTCCATTATACACTACTATTCTTTTGAGGATGACTCTGACGATGGCTGAGATTCCTCTTCTTCTTCATCCCTCCCACCCACTCCATGTTGGACATGCGAGCCCACGACGAGCCATTATGCAATAAATGTTATTGCAAATATCATTCCCTGATCTGAAATAAAGAATAAATAATTTGCATAATAGGTCCCTTAGTACAATTAAGGTTATGTACCATGGCCATCTTAATAATCATACAGTTGTTGATTCAACTATTGAATCGTAGAGGCTGGTGCTTGGATGAATATCTAAAGGGTTAGATTGAGGACTCATCAAGCACCGTCAAATAATTGTTAAGAGATGATCTCCAGCCTGGGTAGGAGATGGCAATCCTTTCTCAATTAGGCTGATATCTGACCGACCTCTTGATGCAGGTCCTCTGTATAGGAATAGAGAATTGGAGGTGTCGGATTAGTCCTCACCTGAGCAGGAGATGAGGTCACTCAGGCTTGGGTAGCGGACACTGAGAGCATGGGTCTAGGATCCCCGTCTTTTTCACGTGTTTTCTTCGAGTCGGCTCGGTTTTTACGCTTCTTTGGGATCCATGAGTTATCTAGACCATTCCACTGACCCGTTGAGTTTTCTTAGAGAGCCTAGGTTGGGGGTTCTCTACAGTTAGTTACGAGTCTTCTCTTTCGGGAGTTGAGCAGCGAGAGAGGGAGTCAGGACCGGCAGGCTTACCTCTTCTCTTTAGGGAGTTGAGGAGCTGTCTGACTTCTCATACCACCCATCCAGGGATGAGTCCGCCAGAGCCAAGCATCTATTCTCTGAGGAGATTCCCCAGCATTCTGAGGCAGAAATTCTGAGGGAGTCAGGAGCTGACAATGCTGAGGTAGGCCAAGGGCATTAGGTCAAAGAGTTGACTTAACGAGATCGAGATAACCAAAGTCCTATATCGTATGCTGTCATGATACATGCACACATCCTCTGACCAGAGACAGATGTGTTACTATATGTCTGAGTATGTACATTTGGCAGACCTATAGGTTGATGACCTAATCAAGGTCTATACACCGACGCGCTGGTGTGCATGTAAGGGCATATGAGTAATACGATCTCTCAAAGGGATCATACAGGTTTGGTTACTGAACCGGAAGACATGAGCTCACTCATGAGATATTGGGAAGAATCAAATTCTGTGCACGGTCGTCTCGCTTTGGAAGCTTGACTGAATTTGTAAGTTTGATATATACTTTTGGAAAGTATATGATCAAGACCAAGGTATGATATATGTTTTTTTGGAAAGTATATGATCGATACCAACTCCCAATGATCGAACGAGAAACTTACTGATAAAAACCCTGAAGTAGACAGTGTAAAGTTGATCTAATACTTTGGTTTTATTCTGAGTCTTCCAGTATGTAGGATGTACAAGTATTCGGAATACTTGAGGGTGATGTGATCATAAACAATTGTATAACCATGACGCTTCCATTCCTAGGGAGTGATGAAATGGGTCTAGATTTTAGTGACTCCTCTCAGTAGAGAAGTAATCTGATCTTGGTAAAAAATGTTGGACATTGATCTGAAAATGATTCAGATGCAATGAGAAGATTGCATTTGCGGTCTTGATTTAATCAAGCATCTATGGGAGGCTTGAGATCTGGATTTGAGATGTGATCTCAATATCCAAGTCACTATACGTGGAACAATACAATCGCCATGTACTTATCTCCAAGTATTCGCGGAGAAAGCGCATTATCTTTGAAAGAGTTCAGGATAATTTCATTGTTGATATGTGTATCCGGGCATTGAGAAAATTGATAATTAAATGTGATTTAATTATCATGAATAATATGAATTTGATTCATATTATAAGGAGAGTTATCTAAGATAATTAAATGTGATTTAATTATCAAAGATGTGAATAATGTGAATGTGATTCATATTATTTGGGCACACGAGAATAGAGATCCAAGATGATTAAATGTGATTTAATAATCATGGATATGAATAATGTGGATAGAAATATCCATATTAGTCATATATATTATAAATGTGATTTATGATATACAAGAGAAAGCTATTTGTAATTTACATTTGTTAATTGTTGATGTGAATCGAATTCACATTGGACAATTAATTGAAAATGTAATTCACATTTTATTTTGGATTGTGAATGTGATTCAGAATTTTCCAATGGCAAGATTGAAATATTCATAAAATAATTATAAATTATTTTTGTAGAGTAATTTATAAAAAGTGTTGTAAATCTTGGAGATTTCCATGGAATAATGTAATCTCATGAGATCTCATGAGATTGCATGAGATTGCCACCAAATCCAATATTATGGAAGGAGGCAATCTTCATTCCATAATCTCTATGATTGATTGATTTAATTTGAGATTGATTTATATTGATTTATCAGTATAGATTTAATCTAAATTAAATTAATTATTGTTGGTTTTTACCAACACAAATCTTAGCCATTAAAAGAAACACAAATCAATGAGAGCCATTGAATTTGTGTTGCCCATGGATTGAGATCCATGGATCCCAAAATATTATAAAAGGAGAGGCACCCCATTGCTCTTCTTTACACAATGAGAGCATAGGTTTCTCTCTCTCTCTCTACACGCCTATTCTCTTCTTCTCTCATGTGGCCGTCCACCATGGATGCCCTAGAGAGATTCTCCATCGTCACCGCATCGTCGTTATGCTGCCCGATGATTTGCTCGTGGATCTCCGTCTACTTCGACGTGCCTTGCTCGTGAAGAAGATGTTGTATCTCGTTTGTCTAGATCAGAAGATCCGTGGCTTGGATCTTCAACATGGATTGCGAGAAGCACGTGTTTCATCAACATGCTCGCAAGCGTCTCCTCCGTCGGATCGGACTTGAGACATGAGGTCTCTTCGTTTAGAGACTCGATCACAACCACGTTTGAAGAGGCAATACTATTACTTGTTTGTGGTTTAGACGAAACGGCATGAGAAGTGTTCTTGGATCATGTGGTTTTGTCACATGAAAAGTTTTAATTTCCGCCGCATCGAGCAACTAGTGCGACTAGTCGCTCATGATCGCATACGATGCGATCCTCACGCTTCCGTGATGTGTTTAAGGATCTCGCCGTATCCTTCAAGTGGTATCAGAGCCTTAGGTCAATGGTTTTGGATGCGATCCATAAACCAAAGATGACTTGGGTTCGTTAGGGTTTGCGGAAGTTTTTGTTGCATTTCAATTTTCGCATCTCTGTTTACTGATTATTTTCGGCCATGTTTAAATTGTTTAAACACGAAAATATTAATTTTATTTTGTTTCCCATTGAATAAGGAAATCGTAGGATCTGAGTTTACGCAATTTGGATTCCGTATGCTCAATTTATGATCATTTTAGTGAACATGTATCCACGGTTTCGGGGACTGCGAATCTTAACGTAATTAAAGAGTTAATTGTGGATTTGAAACACATTGAAATCGTGCAAACCACTTAGGTTCTGTTGTAAATCAAATCAGCAAACTTTAGAAACTTATTTTTCTTAGTTTGGATATAAATTGATTGAGATATTGTATTTTTAGTAAGTGAGGGTCACTGCTAGAAACACTTTCCTAACCAAGAACCTAGTGATTGTCATTTAATCAATTAGTGAAATTAAATTGTTTAATTTCTTGGAATAACTGTGCATAAATATTTGTGAAATATTTGATGATAATTATTTCCTTAAATGACATAGCCTTAACCAATATTTGATTAGATGTGATCTAGATCACTAATTGGTTACATGATCTACATGATCTACATTCCAACAAACATGTTGCTTGAATATGATTTGGGATTTGTTTAGCAAATCTCATTATAATGTTAATCAAAATTATTTTGATTATTATTATATGGTATAATTTCGGTTGAAGAACCGATGATCATCTCAAATACAAAGTGATCTATTTTGCATTATCCTTTCCCGAGGTGGATATGGTGTCTAGTCGGGGAGCGTTGGGGTAGCAGGTTGCACCATGTGCGGTCTGTCCCACTCCCGTCGGTACTGTCATGACAACGGGTAGGGTTGGTATAATGTTTGAGAAATCATGATGTATTTCTAATTATTAAAATTTGAAATAATACGATTGAGATAATACCATAATTCGAGTAACAATTAAGAATGTTTGTTGGATATTAATTGGATCACTAATTTAATATGATTAGAATAACTGGAATCCAATTAAAATTAAGACACTCTATTATAAATAGTTGTGTTATTTCCCTTGGAAGAATTAATCGTAATGAATATGATTCATAATGATTAATTAGAATTTGAATATGATATGGAAGTTCACATAAGTGACATCCATGGTCTCTCGTCAAGGTGAAGGGTCCCGTCGCCAGATATTGTATGTAGGATACGCCTGTCCGAAGTGACAACTCCTGCATACAATCCATTTGGATCGGGCTCTTCGCTTCTCGAAAGAGTAAGGACGTATGCGTCGTGACCTCAATATCGGGTCCTCATATTATTGGGACGATATTGGATTGTGCATAGCAAGTTTTATTCATGTTGACGGTTGGTTCAATTAATGACGGGTCAACATCGCCTTAGGGGTGGTCGGCTCGTGTGTTAAAGACCGAATTGCGAGATGCGAGTTGGACTTGCAAGACGGAATGTGTTCCCGTTTCTTTTTATCAGAGTCACTGGTTCTCATATTTTTGGGATGTGACAAAGATAAGGAAGGAGATCCCAGATCTTGCTGAGATATAATGGTAAGTATATCTCTTACATTGAAAGTGATTAAGGGAATAAACTTTCAGTGTTGACAAGGCAAGACAACTTTGATATAAAAATTCCTAAATCAAAGTAAAATATATATATATATATATATAATATACATTTATGCAAATTTCTTATTTCAGATAATCCTTCGTTAAATCCACTCAATGATATACTCAATAATAACCAGTAAAATATCATGGATTGGACTTATAATCCAGATATTGTATTTGCAATTGGACACATAATGTATGTGGTTGCAATGTGCAAGTTTCCTCACAATAATGAGGAATGACAATTAAATAGATAATAGGACTACAACCCTAGGGTTTGTATGTTTCTATAGTCTTGATATCATCAAATGTACTTTGGAAGTGACACATCGATGATGATCGTAATTGTCAATTAATCCTTATAAAAATCTAAGAAGATATTCTGACATACATATGTGCTCTTGACATTTATCATGAATGAGATGGTTCACTGCATCATACAGAATGGTAGCTCTATATGAGATGACGTATTCAAAATGTTTGAATACCTACCTATGTTTTAAGAGTTTAGATGGATGTAGATGTGACGAGTGTCATCGTTCTACTATCTATACTCTAGTCATTCATGAAGCTTCATAATATTCGTATTGTATGAATTTAATGAAGCATATATAAATGTTGAAATGCTCTTACATTGAATTCTTTTGAATTTAACGCAAGAGTTACCTTAGTCTTAAGCAATGGTTGTTTATAGATAAAGGGAGCGCAATAGAAGCATGGGTCAGACCCAAGATGAGAAGGATAGTCAAGGAGTTGACCGTACTTCTATGACTTCTATATGACATCCAAATAGTTGGATAAATGCCAATACTGTAATAATTTGATGTGTTGATAGTATGACTATCAAGTCTGTCTAGAATCCTTAAAGAAGGACTCAGATAGAGCATGCGAATAATCTACATAAATCATTGATTGATATTGACTTACTTATTGAATAAGATAAAGTCTTATAATTGTATCTCAATCTTCTAGCAACACTTGCAATGGGTTGCATATGTTTTAGAAGACTGGAGAATTTGATCTTCGGGTTTAATAGTCATCTACGTGGTTTTTGGTGCAATTGTTGCAACAATCTCTATTGGATATACAAACTTCATTATTTCAGTGGGAGCCCTTAGTCTTGGAGAATGTCTCTATGACCTGGATTTTACAATACACTCATAGTTTATTTACAAGTGTTGGAAATAAACATGAATTCTGAAATAAACCTATCATAAAGAGTTATGATGGATATATTTCAGATAGTAGTCTGGCATCTAGTGGGTTCTACTAAATTAGAAAATTAATGAATGGTTCATTAAGATTTTTAATATTGAAATTAAACCTTTAAGATCAATATGAGGATGAAGATCATTTAACAATGATCTGGCATCAAACCTTGGACATTTATCTGTTGATTTGATCAATAGATTGGTAAGAGATGAAACTTTAGAATGTCTAAAATTTCAAAACTTACATGCTTATAAATATTGTATTCAAAGTAAAATGTCCAATACACCCTTCTTTGGGAAAAGTAATTGATGTGAATTGGATTCACATTGGACAATTAATTGAAAATGTTATTCACATTTTATTTTGAGTTATGAATGTGATTCACAATTTTCCAATGGCAAGATTGCAATATTCACAAAATAATTATGAATTATTTTTGTAGAATAATTTACAACAAATGCTGTTGTAAATCTTGGAGATTTCCATGGGATAATGTAATCTCATGAGATCTCATGAGATTGCATGAAATTGCCACCAAATCCAATATTATGGATGGAGGCAATCTTCATTCCATAATCTCCATGATTGATTGATTTAATTTGGGATTGATTTATATTGATTTATCAATATAGATTTAATCTAAATTAAATTAATTGTTGGTTTTTACCAACACAAATCTTAGCCATTAAAAGAAACACAAATCAATGAGAGCCATTGGATTTGTGTTGCCCATGGATTGAGATCCATGGATCCCAAAACATTATAAAAGGAGAGGCACCCCATTGCTCTTCTTTACACAATGAGAGCATAAGTTTCTCTCTCTCTCTCTCCATGCCTACTCTCTTCTTCTCTCATGTGGTCGTCCACCATGGATGCCCTAGAGAGATTCTCCATTGCCGCTGCATCGTCGTCATGCTGTCCGATGGTTTGCTCGTGGATCTCCGTCTACTTCAGCGTGCCTTGCTCGTGAAGAAGACATTGTATCTCATTTGTCGAGATTAGGAGATCCGTGGCTTGGATCTTCAACATGGATTGAGAGAAGCACGTGTTTCATCAACATGCTCGCAATCCTCCGTCGGATCGGACTTGAGACAGGAGGTGTCTTTGTTTAGAGACTCGATCACAACTACGTTTCAAGAGGTAATCCTATTACTTGTTTGTGGTTTAGACGAAACGATCTGAGAAGTGTTCTTGGATCATGTGATTTCGTCACATGAAAATTTTTAATTTCCGCTGCGTCGAGCAACTAGTGCGACTAGTCACTCATGATCGCATACGATGCGATCCTCACGCTTCCGTGATGCGCTTAAGGATCTCACTGTATCCTTCACTCCACCTCCGTATTCTCGTCCACCACGCTCACACAAGAATGTTCATCACAAATATTCTTGATCCTTGTATATTCTTACTCCATCTTGTATAGTTTTCTTCTTTTTGACCCCTCCCTCTCATGTTATTTGTATCACTCACCCCGACTCCATATTGTTACATTTTGTGGCTATACTTAGGATGACCAAATCCTAAGTATAGGGGAGAGAGTGACCTGAATTACTTCTTCTTTTCACTTTTTGTGCATCCCCAACCCCATCATTTCTCCTACTCCTTTCTTATACTTAAGCCCTCCAGAGCCTAAATATAGGGGGAATGATGCCCATCACGTATATTCATTCATCCATTATTCATCTCTTGGCCTCGACCATCCCATTTTTGCCCTTCTGCTGTACTTAAACTGACCAGAGCCTAAGTATAGGGGGGTGTGTCAAGTTCTATGTTTTTGTTCTTTTTCACTCTCTTACGCTTAGCATGAGATATGTCCTTTCCTCGCTTTTTGCGCTTTGAGGACATACCACATGCTAAGTATATGTGTGTGTATGTTGCATACATACTTTACCCATAGCTCATATTTTTGCATATTTTTATATACTATTCAATAATTTTGGGATGGGTAAAATTGGTAAAAAAGTTTGTTTTTGTAAAATACTTGTAAATTTGTATAATATGTATATTGTATACAAGATGTAAAATTTCAACAATGTGTATAATACTCTCTTTTAAAGACTTGTATAACTTTGTATAATTTTGTAAAAGTAACACTTTTGTAAATTTGTTATAAAATAGGAGGTATAAAAAAGTAAACAAACAAAAACTTTTATCAAATAAAAGGGTTTCTTATCTTGTAGTGAAAAAAATCATCTTGCACTTCATTATTATGCATTTCATATCATCTACATTTTATTTGCATATCATGGACATGCAAAGTGGAAAGTCAGTGGGTTCTGAACCGACTTATGAATAGAAACCGAGGATGGACACGATTTGACCTTAATCTACTTAAATTCCAGAGGAATTTCATTAAGAAGTAGGATTTTAGAAACTTCATCCATAGAATTAATTTTCCAAGTTCACAATACAATGTTTAGAATTAACTATTAGTGTATAATCTGATCACCTCATTATGAGTAGACTCTTGGATAAGGAATTATTTTGTACTCTACATTGCGCACTTAGCTCAACTCAAACGAGGTGTTTGGAAAACCATGTGTTTCTTTCTTTAGTAGCGGACATCTAAAGATCAGAGTACCAGATTGAAATAAAGCTTCTGATGAGGGATGTACTGCTAGCATAAATTTTCTAAAACCCCAAAATATGGGCGGATCAAAAGATTCTATATCCATCGGGACACAAAAGATCCATGCAGAGCAACCACAATTCCTACCAAAAAGAAGCTAATACCCAAAAAAATCCAAGCTTTGGATAGCCTGCAGATCTAATGGAGACTTGGCTATACCTACCAAGCTTTACAGGAGAGTTGACTACACTGGTTACTCTCTACTTCTTTTCCCATTCTTCTACATTTCTCCCCCTACTCATTGTGAATTAGCTCATTCATGATCTTAGAAGGAAATACCTGACTCCCCGAGGATGAGTTACTTGTGGAGATATTGTATGATAATTCGACAACTTGGATGGGAAGGACTAACACCCTTCACACACACTAGAGATAGTTATTCATCATTCATGTGGGGATGCTTTGGGAGGGGTTTGATCTAAGATGACTTCTGAGTTGGGTCAAGTTGTTGACTTGTACCACTTGAAGACTGTTTTTATTAAAATCCTAATTCGCATAAGGAGTTCCACCATATTATTAATCCAAAGTTCGAGTTGAGCTCCATTTTCAGTTTTTGTTCATGACCTGGTTTGGAGCACAATATCATTTCACTTCTACATTTCATTTTAGTTGCTCGGAGATGAGCAAGGTTTAAGTATAGCAGGTAGATGAACATGTGATTCATCACTATAAAGAGATGGAAATAGATCTTTGTTCCCAATTAATTAGTTACATTTAATCATTTATATCATATTATTATCATTCATGTGTATGTAAATAATATTCTCATTTCAGCATGCATAATTGTATTAATTAAAGAAGCCAAAAACCTTGCACATTATCACTTGTATATTACCCCATTTTCCTTGATTTTTAATTATTTTCACTAATACAAAATCAAATAAAATCAACTTTACAGTGTACATATTACTAACACTAACAAAATAAAATACCAAAAAATATTAACTTGTGTATTTGCCCAATAAAATCCAAATCCTAATTTTGAGATTAAAAGTCATAAAAGTGAATATCTCTCTTATACATCTGCTTATGAACCCTAATCACTTTTGAATTAATCTACTTGTAGTTATCTACAAAACAAGATCAAATTCAAAAGAATCGGGGTCCATATACGAAACTTGGGATTGGGAGCCGCATTGTATATTGTACATATTGACCTATCAAATGCATTATTTTATGCACAAAAATATATCTGTTTGATTTATATCTTTGCATTTATTTTTATTAATTTAGTTTTAATACACACAAATAATCAAACAAAAAAAGAAGCAAAAATCAAAGAAATAAATAAATCTGAGTTTTATATTTAGTCTGTACATATGTCCCCTTTATTTTCGTAATTATTAAAATTAAAAAAAAATTAGATTAAGTGTAAATATGTATTTTTTTATTTTATCTGATTGATTTTTATCTTATTTTTAAAAATACAAAATACAAAAATTCGTTATTTTATATCTATAGAGTACCATCAAAAATACTTTTTTGTATAAATGGTCTCTTTTGATTTTGGATTTCACGAAAGTTGTAGATCTCCTCGATAAGAACAACTTTCAAGTCGACCACTTTTTCATTTGACCTCGTTTGCTATTATTTTTTTCTTTTGATTTAATTTTCAAATATTTTGGGAGCGACACATGACAGCTCTTGGAGCTGCCACGTATCACCCACCTTTATTATTATTTATTATTATTATTATTATTCCATTTATTTATTATTCTTATTTTATTATTTTAATTATAATTATTATTTATTCATTTTAATTCATTTTTTCCTTGACAAGTGGTTGCGTCCCCATATGCCATGAGGCACCCCCTTGCGCCCGTCTCCCCCGCTCGTCCGCAACTACCATGCACGGCAAGGTGCCTTCGCCCGACTCCCCGCTGCAACCGCTGCCCCAGTGGCCTCCGTCCATCCCGACGGTGCAAGACACAACTCCACCATCATACGAGTCCATCTTTGTCTCGCAACCTCCTGCTTGTTGCG